>SKCR01044413.1:0-48106 GCA_019454045.1 Zanthoxylum bungeanum
AATTTCTATCAATGGTTACAATTTCGAAGTCCCAGCAGACTTAAGGAAATATTTTTTTTTTTATTTTTTTACTGATACTAAGGTATCATTAATTACTGACACTAAATTTACTGATACTCTAGTGTCAGTAATATATGCGCGAAAAACATCACTTCCGCGAGGTGGTGTTTGGTTCGACTCCAGACGACTAGCGTTTTTTTTTTTTTTATTTCTTACTGATAAATTGTAATAGTAATTACTGACACTAAAATCGCTAATACCATAGTGTCAGTAATTATTGATATTAAGTGAAAAACCGGAAATAGGCCCATTTACACGTCGTTTCTGACACTTTTAGCCTAGTGTCACTAACCTTAGTGTGTTCGTAAAGGCCTTTTTTCTTGTAGTGGTATATGCCATGTCGCTCCTGAACTAATCGATCATCATTCCATCTTCCTTCCTCGGGTCTGGTAGACGAGGCAATTTGCACTCTTCCAACAGATTTTAGAGTAGTCGGGTCTAACTCATATGTATGATACTTCATCGAGTCACCATCAACAAATTCTCGGAGTATCTTAAAAATATTCTCCAATGTGGTTGGGTTGGATACCATCAACACTTGCCTTTCCTCATAATCTTCCTTTAGGGGGAACACTTCATCACACATATGGTTGAGTGTACACGTTTCAATCTTCCTCCTACTCCTGGACCCTAGTGCCTTAGTACTTGTTTAATTGGGTAGTACTATAATACCCTTCAACTTTTTTCGGGTAAAGGGCTTACCAAAAATCGCTATCAACAGACTCTGATGTCGGTTTCTCAATCTCGAAATAAATTATGCCCCAAAGATATGGGGATTGTTCTCGGATCGACGAATTTCTTTTGCTTTACTGTAGTCATACTTGACCCGACGTGATATATTTTTAGAAAAATGGGCTTATATTGGGTGGCCTACACGAAAAATCAAGGAAAACAGTTTCTTTATTGTGGTTTTAATCTTATTTAAGTACAACTAGCGAGGCATCTTTTCCTTCCAAAAAATATGAATTAATTAAAAGTAATGTTTGGGTTAGATGAATCGGGACACAGTACAAAGTGTGGGGTATGGTGTTGGTGAACCATTATTGATTACGACTAGTAACGCTTCATCAAATTCCTTGACCTCTCCGACTTGTAGACCATTAATAAAGGTTTGGATTTGGATGCGATGAGCAGAATTAACGAATATGAGTAAGTTTGCTTGTTTTAATATCTTGAGACAGAATTGTTAGCTTCCAAGCAATTTGATTTGATGAGTGTGAGATTGATCATCCTACTTATGGTTGTCTTCACAGTGACAATTCTAGTGCTGCCAGTAGTTTTGCCGCCGCTGCCGCCGCCTCCCTTGGTGCTACTTATTTTGCCGGTCATGATTATGGTCGTCCTTCTTGTCTTGGCCCTATCTCCATCCCCAGAAGCTATCATCACCTCAACCTAGATTTTTACTCCCAGATGTGAGTTAATTTCACTGCCAGCTACCTATTTGCACAAGTTTGTTGACATGTTAGATAAACAAGTTTTCCCCCATTAATGATACGACTATTTTCCATGCTATAAATTTAAGTTAAATTTGTTTACATGTTAATTTATTGCAAGTCTACCAGGCATTATTCTTCAAACATAAATAGATGATACATTGTGATTATCTGCAAGAGACTTCTTGTTGTTAATTTCAGTAACCTTCAATTGCTATATTAGTGTATCTCCAAAGTAAATAGATTTAATTATTCAAAGATCGAGGGAATTGATATAAGAATTCTGCAGGCAAGAACCACCTCGACCGTTGCAGAGTTATGACATTAAATGTATCTTGTTCTTCTAGATTCTAGAGAGAGAATTACCTTGGGTGCCGCCTTAGAAATTGTTTACCATTTGTGTTACCATTTTGCTTCCAATCACCTATCAACGTTACTCATAAATTAGAGTTTTATTTATTTACTTCAGTGAAATGAGATTATTAACCCGCTCATTTATGCTCTTAACACACATTTTTTAATTAACCATATTAGAGTATTGTGCACTCAAATATAATATACGTTGGAGGTTAAATTTTGTGGGGCGTTGTCAAAAAGACACATGACATTAAAGATTCAGAAGCCTCAAAAAGTCGCCAACAAGGGTCACATGAGGAAGTGGGGATGGAAATTTGGGGTAAATCCAGAAGAATGTCTCTGAAATCTGACATCCATAAATAAAGGTCAAGTAGTCTATTCTCGACTCAAGAAAAATCTTACTCTGAGAAATTCCAGACTAAGAACCTCCATCATCATTACCGATTAGGAGAGGGACATTGCAATTTATTGTCGATATAACCATAAGATTATAGCCGATTAGGAGAGTGAGTGAGCTTAATAGGGCATTGAGCAGTAACATTAATAACAATAAGAGAATTGAAGTTTTCAAGAGCAGTAATAATGGATGGTGGAGGCGTGGGAACAACTGAGAGTGCAGAGACAGGAGGTGTGGTGGTAAAGGAGGCACGCTAGTAGTGAACATAGTGTCTCTGAAAGAGGAGAATGATCGTTGGTAACCGATAATATGATATTAATAGGAATAATAGAGCTTTAGAGAGTTAGGTTTGATGAGAAGTCTTCACACTCTGTGATGCATTATGTAATTTGATTTAAATACAATTGGTTTCTTTATCTATAAATATTCAAAACTCTATAGATATGTTAGTTTTGTTTTATTAATTGTTTTTTTTTTAATATAAAGGAGAGATTTTATAAATAAAAATTTTAACTCTACAACTTACCAAATGTGAAGCTAAGCAATTACAATAACCCATTCATTACTAAAGAAACAAAAAAAATCATCAAACTAACATTCAACAATAAATCCATTCGGAGAAAAGACTAGGAGAACTACCTGAAGATGAGAAGTCTTCATAACTTAAGGACATCCAACAAGAAGTGAGAGATAAAATCTTCATACAAATTTAAAACAAAGATGAAGAGGATATGTTAAATATTCTTTGATTTCTTTCCAACCAAAGACACCAACAAGTAGCCAAGAAAAGACAATTCAAAAAGTAAGATAAAATTTTTTTTTATGCATAACAATCTCCAAGAATCAATAAAATATTTCGGACATTCCAAAATAACCCATGCCACCCCCACCAACTAAAAAACTAGGACCACACGCTCCAAGAAAATGATTATGAGAAAAGAAGGTGGTTCAAAATTTCATCATAAAACCCGCAAAGAGAGCATGTTAGCTGAGTTGTATCAATGATACCTATACGAAGAATGAAGTTTTTTTACGATTCACTTCATGAAAATAAACAAACAAGAAACTTGAACTTTTTTAGGTGCAATATTCATCCAAATAAATTCAAAGCATCAACTTTGGAAAATATTAGGACTTGAAAATAAAATACAAGAACATTACTTAACTGAAATTTTTTCGTTATTATTCAGTGGCCATGAAATATAGTCCGACAAACCTTGGCTAATACTGACCGCATTTGTTATAAGCAACAAATCTACAGAAGCGGAAAAATCAACTGATTTGAGAGCCCTACGCTATAGATAACCTACAGTCAGCTGACACAAGAAATCAGCCATTGATAACCTATTATCAACTGCCAACCGAACCAAAGAGGGAAAATACATACTAAGCGAAGATTGCACACACCAGTTATCGAACCAGAACTTAGTTGTCAGCACATTGCCAACTGATATATTCAGATATTGCTCCCATGATGAGTTACCAATTTTGACCAACTGCGTATTGGAAATGTCTGCCCAAAGAGATGAGTATCGATGCTAATTAAAGTTGGGAAACCAGTCGCTACAAGTGCCACCATACTTATGACACAAAAAAAAAACCTTCCACAATAAACCTTCTTCGGATGCAAATCGCTAAAGCCACTTGAGCAACAAAGCTTGATTTTTTTTTTAAAAAATTTCAAATCCATTACACCTAACCTACCTGCATCAAGAGGTATTTCCAAAATGTCCTAACTCACATTACAATACCCAATGGAAACTTTCTGAACATGCTTTCACGTTTGTCACCAATACCATTAGGCATTTTGAATAAAGACAAATAGAATAAAGGAATAGAGGATAAGAAAGCCTTAAGGAGATCTAGTAAGTCTTCCTCCAAGGGATGGGGAAATATTCTTCCAGTTGCTCAGTCTTGAGTAGATTTTATCAATGATAGGAGACCATAAATTTTTCCTTATTGAATTGCCACCAACCGGAATACCCAAGTATTTAAACGGAACTGAAGTGCATTTACAATTCAGAATGTTAGCCGCAAATGAAGCTCAACAGAGATCATCATCAATACAGACAATAAAGCTTTTTAGAAAGTTTACTTTCAGTCTTGAAACCAACTCAAAGCATCTGAGAATCTTTCTAATATTGAGTAATGAATCTGTGTCTATTCTTGGAGAAAATGACAGTGTCATCGGCAAACTGTAGATGTGGGATTTGCAGACCCGGACTACCCACTGAGTTCTTTTTATAAGGCTAAGATCCTTCGCCTTAGAGAGTAAAACATTCAAACCTTCCACTGCGAATAGAAAAAAGTACAGAGATAAAATATCACCCTGTCTTAAGCCTCTACACACAGGAAATTGAATAGTAGGGGAACCATTAATCAAAACTGCCACCGAAGTTATGGAAATACACTGACTAATCCATCCAATCCAACGCCCAGCAAATCCCATTTCTTGCATGATAGAGTTAATGAAGTTCTAAGAAACCGAATTGAGTATACGATCAAATAGTTTGCAGCATAATTTTATCTATAACAACATCCAAATTCTAAAATTTATATGCTAGCTAATAAAGTATACATGTGATAGTTATATATACAATTAATCATGTAATAGTGAGTAGTAATAAGCATCTAAATAACACGTTGTAGTTTGTAGTTATATAATTGCACTAATTAAAATTATTCTCGTAAGCATCTTGAATTTCATTATATGGGGAAAAATGACGTCTATTTATGACCTCATTAAAGAAAAATAAGTAAATGGTGTTTCACTATTGATAATTAATTAACTTCAAGCAGGAGAGAAAGAATGCACATGCAATTGACCATGGTACAGTCCTATTGTTATACATACAAACACAGCTCAATGGGAAAAGAAAATTGATAATTTGATTATTGGCTGTAGAAAACATTCAATAGAATCACATGGTTACCAGTAATTCAAAATAATTGACTTTCGTTGTTTGATTTTCACATTGTCTTTGTTATTTTCAAAAAAGGAAAAAAAAAATCATCGTCTTTGTTTAAAACTCGATTACATACAGATTTATCCTTTGTTTATAGTATTTTTTGACAATATATAGATTAAGGGTGTACAAATTGTCATGTCAAAAGTTGACCCGATGTGATCCGGCCCGATCCGATCGGGTTTGAGAAGTTTAAAATATGATTTCGGGTCACATAAACTGGACACGTAAAATTCGGATAGAGTCATGGGTTTATTTAAAAAAATAAATCCAGTTTCACTCGATCTGACTCAAATTTTTATTAAGTTTTTTTATTCTTATAAAGTTATGTAATTTGTTAAGTTTATTTTTATATAGTTGTGTAATTTGTCTTGTACAAATTTCCAAGTTAACAACTTTTTGTTGGTCGTTTAATGTCCATATTGTGGGACACAGAAACTGGGCGACGCATGCTGTTCCGGACTCGCGGCCCGGTTGGGAGTACGGAGTAGCCCGCGGGGACTAAACCGGAGAATAATGGAGTCGCCACCCGGTGTGAACCGGGAAAAATGATTTAAGGCCGCACTCACCCCTCGCAAGGGAAGACCTCAAACCGTTGGGTTCGGAATGGTCTCTTACTTATGCCACTTGTAATGAAATGATTTGTGCAATAATCTAACTAAGCCTAAGCAACATATTTCCAAGAGTATTCAACTCCTAAGTTCACATGCATAATTACAAGGTTCATATCTAAGTTTACATATAACCTATGTCCGAATTTGCATATAACCTATTTGCATATAATCTATGTCCGAGTTTGCATGCAACCTATTTGCATACAATCTATGTGTTGGAGTTCAATCAAGTCCCAATATCAACAAATCAAGCATAAAAACGAGTATGAACACATCAAATGAGGTGCGGAATATACTCACATTGAATTTCGGTTTTGATGAAATGAAGAACAAGCGTTTTTGCCTCCCTCCAAGCTCGGCAATGGCTTCTGGAACTGCAGTGGAGTGCACGGTAGGGGCTGTTTTGCTTCTTGTTCATTCGGCCATTGAAGGACTCCATGGAAGCTCAAAGCTTCAAGCTCCAAAAATTAAATTCAAGCTCATGAAGACACTTCCCTATCACCTATGTATCACTCATGGTGTGCTAGCACTAAGTCTTCTTCAATTTTGCTTCTCAAAAATCGGTAAAACCAGAAACAATTTTTAAGCAAAATCGGCAGTGAAGCCGTGAAGGAGATGAGAGGAAAAAGAGAGGGAAAAGAGGAAGACCGTGTCTTGCATGTTGGAGAGAGAGAGGACCTAATTATGTAAAAGGGAAAAGGAAAAAGTAATATATATTATTCATTTATTTTCCAAAAATAAATAAAACATATATATATTCCAAACCTTTTCATATTCCATCACTTTTACTTTTAACTTTAAGTCACATCACATCACTTTAATAAAGTGACATGTTGTCAAGTCACATCACTCAAAGTGACAATTGATTTGACGCATGATGTGACAAACGATTTGACGCTTGATGTGATTCGCGTGCCGCGCTCGAATTCGAAATGCGAATGCGCTCGCAATCACTTTCTGGCTCGGGTTCGCTAATTCCAAATTAACGAATTTTCCGTCGCGTCGTAATTAAATGATTACGCCTAGCGAAATCACTATTCACGTCGCTAACGAATTAATTCTAAATTAATTCGTTCGCCCGAATTAAAATCTAATTTTAATTCCGCGTCAAAATCCAATTTCGATTAATATATCGAATATATTATTTATCGATTAATTCCAAATTAATCGTTCTCTCTCTTTAATTAATATTTTATCCCAGATAAAATATCTCCGCAAATAAGCCCAGATTAATTTTCTCTCTCATCGAATTAATCCCAGATTAATTCTATCTCTCTCTCTTCTAATTAATCCCAGATTAATCAAAGTGCGAGTCATACGTCATCGGTGAATCTTCAGGAACCGACCCATGAGATCTCCGGATATGTTGGCAGTAAATACGATCGTCGGACTGTCCGAACACGTAAGTACCTCGTACTACGTTTATATCGATTTACAAGACAAGGTTGGCTTCTAGCAAAGCGCCATGCCTACCCAATTCTCCAGAAATATTCTTACAGGAATATATAGATATGTATCAAGCGTAGTATACCGTAGTATTGTGTATATTGGCCCAGTATCGGATAATCACGTGCTAGGGCTGGGGCTGGATAAGTGTCTACCCCGTCCGAAGCACATATCGGATGTCTGGTAACATAGCCTCTATAATCGGATATACATGACCTGGTCACAATATCCCGATTGGTTGTTCAACACTCAAGAGCACTAGTACCGTATCCTGCGTGACATCAACTCCAATATGACTGAAGTGACACTTCCGTCTTGACATCACACCCAATACTCTACGACTCTCTGATAAACCCAGAAGTGGTGTACTCAGAACTTGTTAAAAGTCCCCTACCACCAAAACCAAAGTTTATCGATTATCGTAAGTATTAGCGATGCAAGTCTCAGGTTAAGACTATACACACCTACCTTGATTTCGGCCTCCCATAGACACATAGTCATAATACCAATGGGATTCCGAGGGGTCTATCCAGAGCGAAGCTGTTTCCCCGTACCATCGGTGAAACACGACCTCCTATCGCACTTGCATAAGTATCCAATACTTATATATATGAGAACTATACCGTTGTGCCCTCACAACGCACACAAGTGCAATACTAGCCTATTCCGCATTATCGATGTCCAGTCTCGATAATACTACGGCTAGGGATATTTAATGATTAATCCTTCGTGGACTGATACTGTCTCATATCATCTCAATCCAGGAACTAATCATAGGGACCTCTCTTCATTTATATATCTATGGTGATCTAATCACAAATGATGAGAGTGCAATTTCCTTATTACATAGTTAATTTGCTACAACAACACAATGATCTGTGCAAATAGTGACGCTATGGGTCATATTATCCAACAATCTCCCACTTGGCACATAGCCAGTCACTCGAGTGCCTAACACCCGAACTATGTACAATTCGCTCAAATTGCTGAGGAAAGGTTTTCGTCAGCGGATTTGCTTAATTATCGTCTGACGCGATTTACACGATCATCACATCGCCACGATGTATGATCCGAACGAATCAGATGATATAGAAGTATATATCTGGATCGTCGATGAGACCTTTAATTCTTTAGCCTGTGCTGACGCCTAGCTCAGCTGCTAACAGAACTATATCTAATCTAATTAGATTTATTATCGATCCAAATGGCTTCTATTGCTGCCTCAGCTGCAGCAATAATCCGCATTTGTTGTTTATTCGGCAAAAGTTATCTTGCTAGGAAGATTTCCAGCTCACTGTCCCTGTTATTCAAACTTTATAGTACCGCAATAATTTAATTGTTTGGAAACTTGCAGTAGTGATCCCAGTCACTACAAGTTCTCCTTCTCCATAGTTTAAGATAGCATCTTTAGTTCTCTGAGATACTAACAGATGTTCTCAACTTCAATCCAGTGACTATCACTTGGATTGACCTGATCGTGACTCCATATGCTCGAAGCGTATGAGACACCAATACAAGTACATTTTAAATGTGTTAGACATTGTGTCCCATTGCGTCACTGTTTGTAAATGATATTGTATTATTGTACAAAATTAACTATGTAATAATGAAATTGCCTTTTGCCATTTTGTAAATATTATTTACTTTGATATATAAATGGCGAAAGTCCATATGATTAGTACTGGATTGAGATGATATGAGACATTATCAATCCATAAAGGTTTAATCATTAAATATCCCTAGCCGTAGTATTATCGAGACTGGACATCGATAATGCGGAATAGACTAGTATTGCGCTTGTGCACGTTGTGAGGGCACAACGGCATAGTTCTCATATATTTAAGTATTGGATACTTATGCAAGTGCGATAGGAGGTTGTGTTTTACCGATGGTACGGAAAACAGCTTCGCTCTGGATAGACCCCGCGGAATCCCATTGGTAGTATGTCTAGGTGTCTATGGGAGGCCGCATCAGGGTAGGTGTATATGGTCTTAACCTGAGACTTACATCGCTAGTACTTGCGACAATCGGTAAACTTTGGTTTTGGTGGTTGGGGACCTTAACCGGTTCTGTGTACACCTCTTCTGGGTTTATCGAGAATCGTAGTGTACTGGATGTGATGTCAAGATGGAAGTATCGCTTCAGACATATGGAGGTGATGATCACGCAGGACACAGAACTAGTACTCTATAAAAGGTTGCAACCGTCGGGACAATATGACTAGGTCAGGATTGTCCGATTTAAAGAGACTAGTTGCTTGATGTCCGATATATGTTTCGTACGGGGCAGACACATCTCCAGCCCCAGGCCTAGCATGTGATCATCCGATACTGGATCGATGTACGCAATACTACGGTATACTACGCTTGATATAGATCTTATATTCCTATAAGAATATTTCTGGAGAATTGGGTAGGCATGGCGCTTTGCTAGAAGCCAACCTTGTCTTGTGAATCGGTAAGAACGTAGTACGAGGTACGTGCGTGTTCGGATTATCCGACGACCGTATTTACTGCCAACATATCCGGAGATCTCTTGGGTCGCTTCCTGAAGATTCACCTATGATATTTGATTCGAACTTAATTAATCTTGGATTAATTACGGAGAAACTTTATCTCGGATAAAGTGCCTTATTTAGAGAGAGAGAACGATTAATTTGGAATTAATCAGTAAAATTATTATATTCGATATAATAATTGAAATTCGATTTCGACGCGAAATTAAAATTAGATTTTAATTCGGGCATACGAGTTAATTTAGAATTAATTCGTTAGCGACGTAAATAATAATTTCGCTAGGCGCGATTATTTATTTAAATTCGATTTAATTAACGTCGCGACGCAAGTTCGGTATTTCGGAAATATCGAACCCGAACGCGTGAGTGCACGTGGGCCCGCTTTCATTTGGAAACGTGTGGGGCCCACATGACACATGTCATTATATGTATTATTTTATTGATAATGCATTGCATGGTGATAGTGTATAATGCACTCAATTGTTATGCATGGAATTTGAGTGTTTGACACTCTAAGCCTTTGCATGGTTTGTGTCATAGATTTATTATTATTTAATAAATATTATGGCATAAATATAAATTGATTTTTGGTATCAAAAATCAAGAAAGAAAAATCTCTCTTCTCTCTCTCACATTGCCGAAAACTGCATGCAGTTTTTGGGTCTTCATCTTCTTCATTTTGGTTGCCAAAAAGCTTGAAGATAGTGTGGTTGTTTGGAACATCTTCTCACATGCAAGGCTAGCACCTTCAAGGGATCAAAAGAGGTGATAGGGAAACCATCATAGAGCAAGGAATTCACAAAGCTTGGAGCTTTCCACCTTCTTCTCCTCTTGGCCGAATCAATCAACACTTGGAGCTTTCCACTTTCTTCTCCTCTTGGCCGAATCAATCAACACTTGGAGCTTCCATTTTGGTTTGATTTTCTTCATCAACAAAGCATTGTAAGTATGATTCCGCCATACTTCAAAGTTAAATATATATTCATTTATTGTATTTCAAATGCTTAATCTTTCCTTGGGACATATTATAGAAACCAACAAAATGTACAATTTCCCAGAGAGTGTTAACAACTTCTAATCTATCCCAGTGATCTTTATTCCTTGAATAAAGGTTGTTACTCCCCAGAATTCTACGAAGAATTTCTATGAAAGCCAAGCTTTCACCAATTGTTTTATAGGAATTTTCACTGTCAGTGCGCCCTCCCACTAACCTCCTTATATACACAAGAATTATTTCGTTTTGAGTTAATTATTCAATACGTCAGTTCCAAGAACCTTATGCTTGCTTCAATCCAAACATGGATTGAATAATCTGCAAACCTTGTTTGTCGGTTATACAAAATCGTCAGAATGTTATAAACATTCTCCAAAAGGTTTCCTTTTCAGGAAAGCGATTTTGATTTGTAACTGACATATTTCATAAATGAAATATACAGTTATCAACAAGCATCTTCAAAATGGATTTACCATGGCAACAGGTAAAAGGTTGAACCGTTATTAACACAATGTTGATAACGATACCTTTCCGTCAAAAGCCTAGCTTTGTACGTTGGTATGTTGCCATCCATGTATGTCTTCCTTGAAGACGTTTAATGTACCAATAGGCACAATGCCTTGTGGTACAACTAGTATCCAAAATAGTTGTTATACATGGAATCCATTTCGGACTCATGGCACTTTGCCGTAACAGAGAGTCGATACCTCGTATCACTTCCTCTAAACGTAGTCGGATGGTACACCTCCATAAGATTGACATCTTAATGAGGTTAGATCAGAAACCCATACCCTAGGTTGTTTTCTGACTCTATCCGATCTACGAAGTTTCTTGTGTATTTGAAGATTAATGGTACAGATTCATCATTGATGAACTGTTTGTGTTCCATTAAGGACTTCGTGCTTTGAATAGTATTACTCCGATTTTCATCGAGTATCACTATCCTCCCACTGACCACTGCATATCGGTATTCCTCTCAGGAAAACCGCATGGTGAGCAACAATCATATTGTTCTCATGTGAGATTTACAAGTACTATACTAAGGTTTCCTTAGGATAACCTATATTGGCACTTATCCAATTTGGGTTTTTAGTTTGGTATCATCCAAACGTTATGCCTGGCATACCCAAATTATTAGGAGTAAGAAACCCCGTTTCTTTCCTGTTCATATCCTATATGATATCTGTCAAACAGATTTATATGGAACCTTATTCTAAATAAGTTTTGCACTGTTAATACATATCCTGTTTGAAGGAAATGATAGCTCAGAGCGACTCGTGATAAACCTTATCATGTCCAACAAAATTCGGTTTTAGTTCGGACACACCGTCTAACTGACGTGTCTCGTTTAATTGTGTCCTAGACAACAATGCCATAAATAAGTCTCTATTGATCAAATCAATTTGAGCTATTTATTTGTCATTTATATGTTTGAGATTTTATTATATTCAAAATATAAATTCTGTTATTTACATCTAATGTATTTATCTCAGTATCATCTTTATATAATAAAACACTTTAGTGTTTTAGAATATAAAGGTTCACCCGCAGTGGGTTAAACACTGATAAAGAGATAATGTTTCTAGTCAAACTAGTTACATTATAACAGTTCCTAATTTAAGTACACACCCAAAGGTAGTTCCTAAACTTAGGTATCTACGGTCGAAACAGCGACTTTCGTCCCGTTTCCGATTCGCAGAGTAATCTCAGCTTGAAGTCAGTATCCTGCTCAAAGCAGATTCTGAATATCAATACATATATATTTTATGTTCCACACTAAGTATTTAAAATCTAATTTCAATACTAGTAGTGAACATAACTTTGACAAATATATTTTAAAGTCAGAGCCTCGCCCTTTCTTTAATTCCTTCGTGTCTTCCATATCCAAATGGTAGTCACTTTGGTATATGTCAATTATCCTTTTCAATATTTAGGAACCTTAGGCCAAGCCTTGGGTTTTTAGAATATCGAAACGATGTGCACCTCGTGCTACATCCCCAATTGCAAACTTTGACTTTATCTCCTCTAGAATAGTCAATTAATTCTTCAAGAATTATAAATTGCAATTTTAATACTTCTTAAATCAAAAAATTAGATTTATGACAAGTATATTAAATTAAGCATTAAAGTCATCATCACATAAATCTTCCAAAGATTTTATGCTCTACTTATATTGCTTAATTTTGGGCTTAAGGTATAATGAGTTATTTTATCAAATAAAGTAACCTATTATTTATTCCCAATTTGAAAATTAAATCATTTAAAATATTTTAATCCCAGATTATATTTTAAATATCCAACTTTTCAATTTCTATCTTGATTACAATAGTCCAACTATTTAACCAACGATTAGTGGTACTATATATATTATAATGATTATAATAGTCCAACTATATAATCAAATATAATCCAAATTAATTAACCTCAATTACATTGATTACTATAATCCAATTATAAAATCAACTGTAAACTGAAATTAATTAATTCAAATATATTGATTAATATAATCCAATTATATATAATCAACTATAATACAGTCCAACTGTTTATTAAAACAACATAAAATATTAGTCCAACTAATACTTTTGATTAAATGACGAAATAAAATAAATGAGCGTGTTTAGCGAGTATTCGAACGAATGTTGCAAATTCAATACTTGCCTCCCACTATTTTTCGTCGAGCCTCTAACCCTCTGTGGAGTACTCGGGAAACCGCGTTTCCTAGTGGGCTAGGATCCCGTTAAATAACACACAACCTTGACTTTGGCCAATAAAAGCTGTATGCTATTTAACTTAGGTAGATCTCTATGATCAATTGGATCTCATCCAATTCCTAGATCCGGTTAGGTGGACATCCAAGTCCGAAACATATGTATAATGTCAATGTATCCATTACATTTTCCTAACCTATCCTCCGAATCATCTAGGCCTTGGCTTTGGCCAAAAACAAACCTAATGATTCCAGTTAAGCGGGACCCATTGACGAGGAAAGTTTCGTAATCAATGTCATTGGACAAAAAGTGATCTTGACTTTGGCCAATAAAAATCACGATTTGGACAAGACACCGATATGCAACAAAACTCTCATGATTCAAGTACATCCTTGATTGACAAAGGTCTTGACTTTGGTCAATAAAACCCAATGCCAACTTCGGATCTTGAACAAGAATCATTCAATGGAAGGATATTTGCTTAATATAAAACGAGGGTTTTTCGCGTGCAAATTGGCTACCAATTTAATTATCTTTGTTAAGGTCTCATCATCATACACCCTTAAACATGCATTCTAAATACATAATAAAGCGAGTATGAAATAAATAATAATGATATGCGGATGGATACTTTACACATTGATCCTAGATCAAATCTCTCCTTTCTCACTCAAGCTAGCACTTGTATTACTTCTACCCGTTACACTACACTTCTAAAGAAACCTCTTATACATGGAGGGGAATAGGTGAGAAGAGAATACAAAGAAATAGGAGATAAGGCTGGACACGCAGGTCCAATTAATAAATCAAATTTATTACAATTTCCAAAATCGCCCCACCCCCGCTAATATCCATCCGATATACATTATTCAAACATCACAACCATGTATTCATACAAGCATGTTATCAATCAATCAATCAAATTAATTAATCTTGATAATTAGTGATCATCCAATGTTCAAACAAAGATTTGATTTTGTTCGAGTCAAACTCGTATTGCGAACACGTACTCAAAGTACGATTTCTACGAATTAAATTAAATTACATAATTAAATCCAATTTAATACGTATTTAATTCTAATTCATTATTTAATTCCAAATTAAATATTACACTTTTATTAACGAACCTTTACGACTTAAATTCCAAATTTAATCGCAACGGGTCTCAAAGCCCGATTAACATCTAATGTTTATTTAATTAAAGTCCAATGGGCTTTTAATTAATTTCTATAGGCGTGGACTTTTGGTCAACTCGGGTCAAACCGCAACCAAAATCCAATCCGGGAGTTACCCCATAAGCCTTTAAATTAATTTTGGCCCATTAGGCCCAATTAAATAATTAAGGTCCATTAAGTCATAATTGGACCTTTTGGATTCGGTTTTGGGCCTAATTGGATCCAACCAATTTTGCCTAAACCCAACTTTGTTACAACAAAGCCCAAAAGCCCAATTACAACCTAACAAGCCCAATTTCCAAAATCAAGCCCAAATTAATTAACTTATAAAATTCCAAATTTCACAATTAATTAACCTAAGTGTAATACACAATCAATTACCCAATTAACATTTCTAAAACATCAATTAGCCTAATTAATCATGCACTTTAACAACCAAATAGTGTCCAACACAATTCAATTAAAATCAAACCCAATTTACATGCTTTCAAGTCTCGGCAATTAGGGGTTTTTCAATTCGATTCGGTTTCAATCCAATTGAATCCACAATCACATTTCCCAAATCAATTTAACTCATCCAATGAATCAAACAACAAAAATCACCATGAATTTCATGTTCATAAGATTCGGCCAAGCCACTTTAAAAGGGAAAAAATGTTCTAAATCAAAATTCAATCCAATTGAACTTCAAAACAACATTAACCAATTGTTTTAAGTCATCCAATGATCAAACAAAACAAAATTACCAAGACATTAGGGTTATGCAATTTTCGGCCAAGCCTCAATTTGGGGAAAATTGAATCCAATCCAATTTCACGAAATTGATCACACACAATCTCAATTAAACATGTTTAAGCATACTTAAACATCCAATTCAATTAAAACATGCTCAAACACATTTTACCCAATTTCAAGTTTCATGTTCAACCTAAAGAATTGGGGAAAATTGATCTAATCCAATTTTCTTGAAATTGATCATGCACAACTCAATTCAACTCATTCAAGCATGCTTAAACAATCATTTACCAAATCATGCCTAAATCGAGTTTACCCAATTAAAGTTTTGACCAAAAATAAGCAAATTGGGGAAAATCAATCCAATCAATTTTTTTATCAAATTGATTACATATAACTCAAATTCAATCAAATATAAGCATTCTCAAGAATCAATTTGTCAGAATCAAGCTAAAATCAAAAAGCCCCAAATTTGCTCAAGAACCCTAATTCGGTTTTCATGCATCAATAGCTCAAGATACCATTGTTGGAGTTCAATCAAGTCCCAAGATCAACAAATCAAGCATAAAAACGAGTATGAACACATCAAAGGAGGTGCGGAATATACTCACATTGAATTTCGGTTTTGATGAAATGAAGAACAAGGCGTTTTTGCCTCCCTCCAAGCTCGGCAATGGCTTCTGGAACTGCAGTGGAGTGCACGGTTGGGCTGTTTTGCTTCTTGTTCATTTTCGGCCATTGAAGACTCCATTGAAGCTCAAGCTTCAAGCTCCAAAAATTAATCCAAGCTCATGAAGACACTTCCCTATCACCTATGTATCACTCATGGTGTGCTGCACTAAGTCTTCTTCAATTTGCTTCTCAAAAATCGGTAAAACCAGAAACAATTTTTAAGCAAATCGGCAGTGAAGCCGTGAAGGAGATGAGAGGAAAAAGAGAGGGAAAAGAGGAAGACCGTGTCTTGCATGTTGGAGAGAGAGATGACCTAATTATGTAAAAGGAAAAGGAAAAGTAATATATATTATTCTTTATTTCCAAAAATAAATAAACATAATATATTCCAAACCTTTTCATATCATCCATCACTTTTACTTTTACTTTAAGTCACATCACATCACTTTAATAAAGTGACATGTTGTCAAGTCACATCACTCAAAGTGACAATTGATTTGACGCATGATGTGACAAACGATTTGACGCTTGATGTGACTCGCGTGCCGCGCTCGAATTCGAAATGCGAATGCGCTCGCAATCACTCTCGGGCTCGGGTTCGCTAATTCCAAATTAACGAATTTTCCGTCGCGTCGTAATTAAATGATTACGCCTAGCGAAATCACTATTCACGTCGCTAACGAATTAATTCTAAATTAATTCGTTCGCCCGAATTAAAATCTAATTTTAATTCCGCGTCAAAATCCAATTTCGATTAATATATCGAATATATTAATTTATCGATTAATTCCAAATTAATCGTTCTCTCTCTTTAATTAATATTTTATCCCAGATAAAATATCTCCGCAAATAATCCCAGATTAATTTTTCTCTCATCGAATTAATCCCAGATTAATTATCTCTCTCTTCTCTATTATTAATCCCAGATTAATCAAAGTGCGAGTCATACGTCATCGGTGAATCTTCAGGAAGCGACCCATGAGATCTCCGGATATGTTGGCAGTAAATACGATCGTCGGACTGTCCGAACACGTAAGTACCTCGTACTACGTTTATATCGATTTACAAGACAAGGTTGGCTTCTAGCAAAGCGCCATGCCTACCCAATTCTCCAGAAATATTCTTACAGGAATATATAGATCTGTATCAAGCGTAGTATACCGTAGTATTGTGTATATTGGCCCAGTATCGGATAATCACGTGCTAGGGCTGGGGCTGGATAAGTGTCTGCCCCGTCCGAAGCACATATCGGATGTCTGGTAACATAGTCTCTATAATCGGATATACATGACCTGGTCACAATATCCCGATTGGTTGCGCAACACTCAAGAGCACTAGTACCGTATCCTGCGTGACATCAACTCCAATATGACTGAAGTGACACTTCCGTCTTGACATCACACCAATACTCTACGACTCTCTGATAAACCCAGAAGTGGTGTACTCAGAACTGTTTAAAAGTCCCCTACCACCAAAACCAAAGTTTATCGATTATCGTAAGTATTAGCGATGCAAGTCTCAGGTTAAGA
Organism: Zanthoxylum bungeanum; assembly: GCA_019454045.1. Taxonomy (NCBI): domain Eukaryota; kingdom Viridiplantae; phylum Streptophyta; class Magnoliopsida; order Sapindales; family Rutaceae; genus Zanthoxylum; species Zanthoxylum bungeanum. The sequence continues at coordinate 17,605 of SKCR01044413.1, forward strand.
CTATACACACCTACCTTGATTTCGGCCTCCCATAGACACATAGTCATAATACCAATGGGATTCCGAGGGGTCTATCCAGAGCGAAGCTGTTTCTGTTCCCCGTACCATCGGTGAAACACGACCTCCTATCGCACTTGCATAAGTATCCAATACTTATATATATGAGAACTATGCCGTTGTGCCCTCACAACGCGCACAAGTGCAATACTAGCCTATTCCGCATTATCGATGTCCAGTCTCGATAATACTACGGCTAGGGATATTTAATGATTAATCCTTCGTGGACTGATACTGTCTCATATCATCTCAATCCAGGAACTAATCATAGGGACCTCTCTTCATTTATATATCTATGGTGATCTAATCACAAATGATGAGAGTGCAATTTCCTTATTACATAGTTAATTTGCTACAACACACAATGATCTGTGCAAATAGTGACGCTATGGGTCATATTATCCAACACTATGTCCGAATTGCATGCATAAAGGTAAATTGAAATACGGCAACAATATAACCTTCATGAACATCTTGAATGGATGAATAGTAAGCATAATAGATAACTAACCCGTGTAAACATGCATCATGGAAAACGAAATGTCATCTTGTGAACACAATAACGACTAAAATGCGAGAACATTAACAATCAAAAAGGCAAATGACAAAATGAGTACCATGCATGAGATGTGATGAAAGAGGACCTGTTTACCGTGGGTGTTCGTTCGGCGTTTCGTATACGTGCTCGGACGGTAAACAGAGGTCACATTCGAGTAGCGTTCGTAAACGCGTCGAACGGAAATAAAAGAATGCTCACTTTCGTATGGCATTTGGAAACGCGTTCGAACGGAATGAGACCAGATGTATGATAAGGCAAAATACATGCGCGTTCGAGTTACGTTTGTAAACGCGTTCGAACGAACTGAGACAAAAACATGCGTTCATGCGGCATTCTGAAACGCGTTCGAACGGGGTACAACAGTGACCTCCAAAATGCAGTAAACAACATGACACATACGTGAACGGATGAATAAATGACACCTAATAAATAATAACGGGCTAAAAGGCACGACAAAGCATCGTGGTAAAAGATTTTAACCCCTCGATATAGAGGACCTTTAATCCAACTTACTAAGCCCATGCGCTAATAACATAATGCATATAAAAAATAAAGACAACAATATCGAACTTTGTATACCCGATTGAACACATCTTACATTCAACCGATATACATCATCCGGCGCGCAAAGCATCGTGGTAAATGATTTTAACCCCCCCTCGAAATGGAGGACATTTAATCCAACTTACTAAGCCCATGCGCTAATAACATAATACATATAAAATAAAGACAACAATAAGGACTTCGTATACCCGAATTAACACATCTTACATTCAACCAACGAATATACATCATCCGGCGCGGCAAATCATCGTGGTAAATGATTTTAACCCCTCGAAATGGAGGAACTTTAATCCAACTTACTAAGTCCATGCGCTTTATTCTCATCATTACACAAACAAATAACATGCATAAATTAAATAACGGATAATAAACAAACAGACAAAATAAATCGAAATATGTGTCGTTTGCTCAAGTGGTACGTGGAGTTGTATCCCAAGTACAGACCGCACTACCATCCATTCAGATTCTACTACGAAATTTACGTCTGGGTTTGCATCCTATTTACAACAGAGACTACATATTTTCCATTCATTCAAAGCCACAACATACATCCACAAACGACTCTCATACGAAATAAATAACTAAAATAATTAAAAGAAGAATAAAAATAAATACGAAAAAGTGCCCTCAGGTCTAACCTTTTATGTCGACTCTCGAACGTGCGTACACTGTGGTCGGAAGGGCTAAAACTCCGTAACTTTTCTGGTTCACTGGTCCACATTTTTTCCTCGCTGTTTTGCTGCTCAAGCTACTGTTTTCACTCCGCTTTGCCTGCTATTTTAGTGGCGTTGGGCTGCTGTTTCGGGTGCAGTTTTGGCAGTTTCTGTGACTGTTTGGGGTGCTTTTTATTACTATTTTGGTCGGTTATTGAGGGACTGTTTCAGGCTATTTTCACGGTAATATAATAGGTTTCTGGGGGCTGTTTGTGTGGGGACTTTAGGTTTTTGTGTGCTTTTGTCGGTTAGGGGGTGTTGTGTTGTTTATGTGCTGTGTGTTTTTAGTTAGTGGATGCTGTGTGTGATAAAATGAGAGGATGAGGGCCAATGAGGCATGTGGCGTGTGTGCTGATGAACGTGAATGGTTGCTACGTGAATTGGCTGAGTGGAGTTTGGCTATTGTACGTGAGAGAATTCCGAGAGAAGAGATAGAGAGATGCGAGTGTCTTTTAGGGTTTCTTTGTGGGTTGCCGTGAATAGTCTCAGAGGGGGAAGTGTCTTGGCAATGTGTTTCTTTTATAGACAAAATGGATGGGTGAATCCTTGCTTGACAAGGAATGGATTTGTGCATTAAATGAGGATATGATTTAGTGTTATGTAAGGAAAATACAAGATTGATTGGAGACAAAATTTGGATTGTTTAGGAAGGTTATATATTTAATTTGTTTTGTTTAGGCAAGAAATTTGTTTAGTTAGGAATATAATATCTTTGATTGATTTTAATTAGGCATTATTTTATTTGATATTTATTTTAATTTGGTATATGATTTTTAGATTTTATTTAATTTCACCATGTGTTAAATATGTGTTTTATTAATTTGGATATGTTTTATGGGCTTTGGTGGGCTAATTGGGCTTGGGTGTGAGGCTAGCAGCAAAACTAGAAGTACCGACACTGTTCGAATGCCGATTCGAACGCTACACGATCGCCCATAATCTTCTTGACGTTCGAACGTGTTAACGAACGCAGCACGAACGAAAGCAGTGAACATGTGAATTGAATCTTTTGACATACTTATTCTGAATTTCCCCTTCCGACATCCATTTCCTGCAACTTCCGTTACTTAAAAGGTAGTGTCTCCAAATGAGACTCATCATAGGGACTTACATGCAAAAATGCAGTGCCTACACATGCCAACATATTTAAACCTAACAACAACAACAAAAAGTGTTGGATTAGTTCTTAATTGCAAAAATAAATATAAATTTAAACTGATAGAAAAAATTTGTTTACGGTTGTTTTTCATTCAATGGGTGATTTGGGAAAATCGATTCCTCGAACAAAACCTCCCCCAAGGAACGAATTAGTTTGGTTTATTGGGAATCAAAACAAACTTGGCAGACCAACAAGGAAACACACACAGGATTTACCGTGGTTCGGTGGGATGGATCCAACCTACGTCCATAGATGCAAAGGAAATAAAATCTTTTATTAGGATCTCATGTCAGATCTATCTGCTCTATCTCTCGCTTACAATAAGATTTCTATCTACTCTAAAAATTATCATAATGCATGAGAAAAAATTAACCAACCCCTTATAATAAGTTCTCACACACCTTTATATAGTGTGTCTAAACCCACTATATTGCCAACTCGTGACGTCAGCCACGTTAACAAGTTATCATCAGCCCTTGGGAGTTTCAAACTACCATTTAAGGCTTACGTCGTCTGTACGTGAGCATAGTGCTACGACCCCGACCTTTATCCCCGGGTCTGTGTACCGGAACGAGGACACTATTCCTTTCTTCTTTTACCTGGTCGGGTCGGTAGAAGTGCCTTTACTTCCCTCTCCTTATCTTTAAAATGGTTAAGCCAACATTAAGCTCATCGGCCGCTTTAGCTATAGGCATGTAGAAATATTGAGAAATAACATTCCTTGATGAATATATGGACTCTTATGATTTTATTCTAGCTTGTTTCTTCTACTGATCACCTTCCCTGGGTGTATGTGACGGTGTCTATGCTGGTTCATCCCGAGTCCCCTTCATAGTGCTTCAAAGTCAAAACCAGCATCTCGGGTCGGTCTTCAAATGTAGCTGAATTTGATCCGCTAGTTTGGTCGGACGAATCTGGGCCTTAGGCGTGGACCTTCATCCTTACAAATGTTGGGTTTCTACTATAGTCCCAAGATCATTCAAGCAATGAAAATAATGTGAATACAATTAAGAAGTATGGCGGAATCATACTTACAATGATCGGATTTGCGATGTGATGAACACAAAACTTTTCCTCATGCCTTGAAGCTCTCTCGCATGTCCAAAACATTTGTGCTCCAAGTTTTTGGTCACCCTCCATGTGTGTGCCCAAGCTCCAAGCTTTGTAAATGAGATTCCATGCTCAAGGATTGTTTCCCTATCACCTTTGGATGACTCTTTGGTGTGCTAGCACTAGGAAATTTTGCCACAAAATTTCCCTTTAGTCTTCTTCTTGCTCACGGCCTTGAAGAAAAAAATAGAAGGAAATGGGCCCGTGGCCGAGATTTTTTGAGAGGAGAAAAGAGAAGTGATGAGTTAATTTTAGTGTATTTGGGTTTTTTCAAAAACTAATACCAAAAATTCAAATCCAAAAAGTACAAGGCAATAAAGCCTTTCAACCACCATCATCAATCCCAAGTGACTAACATCACATCACTCCAAGTGACAAGACATCCATCACTTGAATTACTAATGATGTGACGCTTGATGTGACTTGTGGGCCGCACTTGAATTCAAAATGCGAGTGGGCCCGCAAACACTCCCGGCCTCGGGTTCGCTAATTCCGAATTAACGATTTTCCGTTGCGACGTAATTAAATCAAATTTAATTAAATAATTATGCCTAGTAAAAATTACTATTCATGTCCCTAAAAAAATTAATTCTAAATTAACTCGTTCGCCCGAATTAAAATCCAATTTTAATTCTGTGTCGAAATTGTGGGACACAGGAACTGGACGACGCATGCTGTTCCAGGCTCGCGGCCTGATTGGGAGTACGGAATAGTCCGGGGGACTAAACCGGAGAATAATGGAGTCGCCACCTGTGTGAACCAGGAAAATGAGATTAAGGCCGCACTTACCCCTCGCAAGGGAAGACCTCAAACCGTTGGGTTCGGAATGGTCCCTTACTTATGTCACTTGTAATGAAAGGATTTAAGTAATAATTAGTCAAGTTTAATTAACACTTATTTCCAAGAGTATCATGCTTCTAAATTCACATGCATACATCAACAAGTTCATCTAAATTTACATGTAACACATATCCAAATTTGCATACAGCCTATTAGCATGTAATCTATGTCTCAATTTGCATACATAAAGATTAACATACGGTAAGCATACAAGTTAATAAACACATTATACTCATACATGTGGGGAATACAGATGAACGACACTTACACAATCTTGCATAATGCATAGAAACAATCAGGTTTATCATACAAAGGAATAGCTACTAAGAACAATTATGTATAAAATCTGATGAAAATAACTCAGTTCAGTGGGTGCGCATTCGCGTAGCGTTCGAGAACGTGTACGAACGGTAAACAGAAGGTTCACGTTCTTATAGCGTTCGAGAACGCGTTCGAACGGAGCCAGACCTGATGCATGAAACACTAAGAAGATGCGTGCGCGTTCGCGTAGCGTTTGATAACGCGTTCGAACGGTAAACAGAAGGTTCATGTTCGTATAGCGTTCGAGAACGCATTCGAACGGAACCAGACATGATGCATGATGAAACTAAGAAAATACGTGCGCGTTCGCGTAGCGTTCGAGAATGCGTTCGAACGGAACCATACCTGATGCATGCAACACATTCATAGATAACAATCCACAATGTGGGACCTCACGTATCCGATTGAACTCATCTCACATCCAATCGAATATACACCAACCGGCGCGGCAAAGCATCGTGGTAAAGGATTTTAACCCCTCCAAATAGGGGACCTTTAATCCGACTTACTAAGCCCATGCACTCGATCATATCATGCATACAAAGATAAAGGCAAATCACATCAAACTTGGTATGCCCGATTGAACATATCTTGCATTCAACCGAACACACATCAACGGTGCGGCAAAGCATCGTGGTAAAGATTTTAACCCCTCCAATTAGGGGACCTTTAATCCGACTTACTAAGCCCATGCGCTCGATTGTGGCATCTTTTGGTACCACAATCTTGCTCAAGGCCTCAACCATGGCCTGCCTATGCTCCTGAGATGCACATAACAGTTCCCAGATACTCACTTGTGCTCTAGTCTTCCTCAATTACCTCAGCACTATATCCCCCTCAGTATTTTCTGCAATCTCAACCACTTCTCTACCATATGTCAAAACTTCATTACCCTTCTCCGCCATATCATTGTAGAAATGACCACTACGCGTCATTCCCCTTACTTCTTCCTCATCACTGCTAGAGAAATCAAGCCAAAAGTTTTTTCCCTGCTCAGTCTCATCTTCACTAGTACTATCCCAGATTCCCAGGCAAAAGGCTTGAGGGTGAAAGGATTTTAGGACAAGGTCTTCTGGGAGGCCAGAATTGATCATATAGGCTGGTGGTGGTACGACACGGTAGTTGGGTAAAGGGTTTTTTATGTTGTGTCAGACTGTTCTGTTTCTGGGTCAGTATTTTCTTGGAGTATATCAGGTCTTGGATTTCATGGCGGAGTCGGGCGCAATTGTCAGTGTCATGGCCCTTTTGTTGGTGAAAGTGACCGTAAAGACATAGGTTATAATGTGATGGTGGGGGATTGGGTAATGGTTTGGCTTCTAGGGGTGACAAAAGTCCTTGTCTCTTCAACTTCTCTAATACTTTGGACAAGGGCCTACCCAAGTTGGAGAATCTCCGTTTCCGGATAGCGACAATCTCAGCAGAAACGGGCTTTGTTCCCGATGTCCCCCCAATGGGCCTCCTGTTCAGACCATAGAATTTTTCTGTTTCGGCCTCTTCTTCCTCAATATCCATGACAGTTTCCCTCAACTGCCGAAAATCAGTAATCATGGAGGTCATCCTCCTTAGCTTCCCATAGATGGAGGGCTTGGTGCCCTTGATGATCATTTTAATCTGGTCCTTCTCCGAGGGCCTAGTTTGCATTTTCAACAACTGACCCCTCCACCGGTCCACGTACTCCTTAAAACTCTCATCTGATTTCTGCTTAACATTCTCCAGATCACGGAGTGACAGATCGATCTATAGGTCAGTGGACATACTGCTTCAGGAAAGCATCAGCCAACTCCCTCCAATCTTCCTTCACTTTCTTCTCCAAACTGTGGTACCACACCACGGGAGCTCCTTCAAGCGACATACCAAACATTTTCTGCACTTGGCACTGAGATAAACCAACTGAACTATGACTGATACAAACTGTCGGAGATGTACCCTTGGATCCCCATTCCCGTTAAACTTAGCCATATCAGTCATCTTGAACTGTGCCGGCAACTGTTCCTCGAAAGTCAGTGTGTCATAATCCAGCAAATCCTCATTCTTACCCCTCATCTTGCGGGTAACTAACTCAACCTGATCCCGAAGTATCTGTAACTCTGCCTGAGACCCAGATACTCTGCCTGCTGCATAATCTGCCATATCATCATCAAAAGTGGGGATATCATCCCCCAACCCATTCGGAGGATCCTCACGCCTCACATTCTCAGAAATTCCCCCAGCACGGGGCACAGCCATACTAGCCACAACAGTAGTCAAAGCTTGCAACTGTTCAGTGACCTTGGCGAGACTGTTCTCTAACTGATCCATACGGGATACCTCATTACCAGATTCACTCATGACTGTTACTGTTCTTTTAATGAGCCTTGTCCATTCTCTAACCCAAACGATATCTATGATGTCTTTTTAAGACATAGATGGTGTTAACATGATATATATATGTATGAGGTGCATGAGATGCATGTAACATATATAACATACTACATCAACTAAAATTCTCAAACAAATCGGCCCGTTATCATTTTAGAACTTTTGGGCTAGCTTTCATAGGAGTGAACTCGTCCCAGTTTAATGGCCCAACAAGTTCACATCTCATGGCAAGGAGCCCAACTAAATCCAAATGGTAATGTTCCGAACACAAGCACATAGTGGCCCATCAACACTTAGAAGATTTTGGCCCCTATCGTCATAAAATACATTCTTGTCCCAGTTTAAATGGGCCAACAAGCCCATATCCCATGACAAATGGTCCAAATGGATCTAAACGACGATGTTCCCAAACACAAGCATAAAAGATAATGCAAACATAAAGTAATAATTTCTACGTAATGGCCACAAAAATTTCAGAAGCTTGGGCCTAGTAGTCATAAGGTACGAACTCGCCCCAGTTTAAATGGCACAGCAAGTCCGCATTTCTGACAATAGTCCAACTGCATCTAAATAAGGATGGTCCACAAGCTTATACTCAAGGAAATAATTGTTACTTTAACCATACAATCCCGATCTATGGGTGGGTTCGCAGGAGTGTAGACAAAGGCTCTCATCGGCGGAGGATGGCCCACAACTAGGTCTCCCCAATCAATGGTTCAAGCGACCAAGTGAGCACACCTTTTTTTTATACACTAAGGTACGTGCCAATGAGCTATGGTGTGTGACTGACTGTCAAATGAATTTCCTGTTGTAGATTCCCCAAAGGGAAGGTGGAGCGAGGCTCTCCTAAGTACCCTAGCCTCTTAGGCTATTATCGCTTGGTGACAGGAATAAACAACGAGTCCTCCAAATTAGTCCATCACAATAGGCTAAGGGTAGATAGCCATATATATGCCTTCACAGCTTTTCCTTCTAGGAAGGTAGTGAATGAAGAAAGACACCAAACCATTACCTAGCCTCAAGATGCCCTTGATTAAACCCTCATTTTATCCACTATAGACACGGTAAATTAGAACATAAATCCAACATTACAAGACAATATTTCGGGGCCGATTCTCTATCCCCAGTGGAGTCGCCAGACTGTGGGACACATGAACTGGACGACTCATGATGTTCCAGGCTCGCGGCCTGGTTGGGAGTACGGAATAGTCCGGGGGACTAAACCGGAGAATAATAGAGTCGCCACCTGGTGTGAACCAGGAAAATGAGATTTAAGGCCGCACTCACCCCTCGCATGGGAAGACCTCAAACCGTTGGGTTCGGAATGGTCCCTTACGTATGTCACTTGTAATGAAAGGATTTATGTAATAATTTAATCAAGTTTAATTAACATTTATTTCCAAGAGTATCATGCTTCTAAATTCACATGCATACATCAACAAGTTCATCTAAATTTACATACAGCCTATTAGCATGTAATCTATGTCTCAATTTGAATACAAAAGACTAACATACGGCAAGCATACAAGTTAATAAACACATTATACTCATACATGTGGGGAATACAGATGAACGACACTTACACAATCTTGCATAATGCATAGAAACAATCAGGTTTATCATACGAAGGAATAGCTACTAAGGACAATTATGTACAAAATAAGAAGAAAATAACTCAGTTCAGTGGGTGCGCGTTCGCGTAGCGTTCGAGAACGTGTTCCAACGGTAAACAGAAGGTTCGCGTTTTATAGCATTCAAGAACGCGTTCGAACAGAGCCAGACCTGATGCATGAAACACTAAGAAGATGCGTGCCGTTCGCGTAGCGTTTGATAATGCGTTCGAACGGTAAATAGAAGGTTCACGTTCGTATAGCGTTCGAGAACGCGTTCGAACGAAACCAGACATGATGCATGATGAAACTAAGAAAATGTGTGCGCGTTCACATAGCATTCGAGAACGCGTTCGAACGGTAAACAGAAGGTTCGCGTTCGTGTGGCGTTCGAGAACGCGTTCGAACGGAACCAGACCTGATGCAAGCAACACATTCATAGACAAACAAATCCACAATGTGGGACCTCACGTATCCGATTGAACTCATCTCACATCCAATCGATATATAACCAACCGACGCGGCAAAGCATCGTGGTAAAGGATTTTAACCCCTCCAAATAGGGACCTTTAATCCGACTTACTAAGCCCATGCACTCGATCGTATCATGCATACAAAGATAAAGGCAATCACATCTAACTTGGTATGCCCGATTGAACATATCTTGCATTCAACCGAACACACATCAACCGGCGCGGCAAAGCATCGTGGTAAAGGATTTTAACCCCTCCAATTAGGGGACCTTTAATCCGACTTACTAAGCCCATGCGCTCGATTGTATCATACATACAAAAGTAACATGCACAATTCAAATACTGAAAAAAAAAATAAACCGAAGCAACATAAAACAAAAGAGGGCGCCGTTTACTCAAGCGGTACGTAGAGTTGTATCCCGAGTACAGATCATACTACCGTCAATTCGGAATCGGCTATGAAATTTATGTCCGTGTTTCCATCCGATATAACGCGAGAGTTGACACATCGACAACATACAATTTTTCATGATTCATACATATTTATCTACTCAAGGGCCACAACATGCATTTTGTCATAACAATCATGCAAACAATACTCAATGAATAATAAAAAAAAAAAGAAAACGAGTGTGGAAAATACCCTCAGGTATAACCTTTTTGCCGACTTTCGGACTCACGTTTCGCGGAGATCGGAAGGGTAAAGCTCCTCTGCTTCTCCGATTCACTGGTTTAGCGTCTTGGCTTGCTATTTTGCTGCTTTGCTTGCTGTTTGGCCTCCGTTTTGCTGCTGTTTCCTCTGTATTTTCCACTCACTGTTCAGGTCACTATTTTGGCGTGCATGGCTGCTGTTTTTGGGGTTTTTGGTGCAGTTTTGTGTGGTTATTTCAAGGATTATAAGTGCAGTTTTTATGTTACTGCAGTTCGGTTTTTGGTTGTAATTTTCGGTGGTGGAGGGCTGCTGTTTGTGTGTTTTAGGGATGCTGCATGCGTGTTTTAGGACTGCTATATGGGCTATTTTTCGGTGATATGAGGTTGCTAAATGGAGGTATGATTTTCGGTTATTAGGGGAGGAGATGAAGATAATTTTTATGTTATTTCTTTGTAGTATGCGTGAACTTCTAGGGTTTCTTGCTGTGATTTTTGTGTGAGTTGTGTGTATGAGCTAGCCCCCTCATGTCTTGGTTAGGGGTTGTTTATATAGAGAATGGCTAGGGCTTCACCTTGTCTCACAAGGAAGGGATTTGATTTAGTGTTGAGCAAGGAAAGTCAAAGATTGAGGGGGGACAAATTTGGTTTAGATTAGGAAGCCAATATCTTTGATTTGTTATAATTAGGCATGATTTTGTTTAGTTAGGAAGTTAATATATTTGATTTTTCTTAATTAGGTAAATGGTTTAATTATTTTTTTTAATTCAATTACATTATTCTAATTAATATTTAATTTAATTTCCCATGTGTTTTAAATGTGTTTTATTAATTGGGATGTGTTTTATGGGATTTGGTGGGCTAATTGGGCTGGGGTGTGAGGCTAGCAACAAAACCAGAAATACCGACACCGTTCGAACGCCCCTTCGAACGCTACACGAATGCCCGCAATCTGCTTGACGTTCGAACGAAGTAACGGACGCAGCACAAACGAAAATAGTGACCTTACGAAATGAATCTGATGACGTACTTATTCTGAATTTCCCCTTCCGACCTCTGTTTCCCGCAATATCCTTAACTAAAAAGGTAGTGCCTCCAACTGAGACTCATCATCGGGTTTCACATGCGAAAATGCAATGCCTACAGTCGCCCCCACTTTGATGGGACTTGTGCAGTGTGTGACTTTGAACAATCATATCAAAGTTATGCAATGCTTTTCACTTACTTAGCTCGTCTGCTGCCTCGAGCTAAGTTGGTGCTGCAATGGACCTCGATCCTGGGACGCATCCCAATAACTGCAACCGACAATGGGGGCACCTCGACCCAACACCGCTGATAATAGGGACCTCGCCCTCGAACTGATGATGTAGTGGGCACCTCGACCCTGGGCACCTCGATCCAACACCGCTGACCATAGGGACCTCGCCCTCGAACTGATGATGTAGTGGGTACTTCGACCCTGGACACCTCGGCCCGGAACTGCAACTGATGATGCAGTGGGCCCTCGACCCTGGGACGCATCCCGGAACTGCAACTGTCAACAGCGATACCTCGACCTCAAGCTGATATTGGTCTCGCCCCCAAGCTGATATGGGCCTCGCCCCTTGGGACTCATCCCCAAAAACTAAAATTACGCGGACGCTGCTTGGCTCATTTCTGTCGCTTTCTGCTTTCTTCGAACCTGCGAACAGAAACAAAACAAACACGAAGAGAATGCAATGTTACGTGTATGCAAGAATGATTTTCTTATTCCGTTGGGTTAGGTCTTCTGCCAATTCCCGTGGTGACTGCTCTGTCTTCTCTCCCTCAGTCAAAGTACTGTTTCACATGTCTACGTTGATCAGCTCGGAGAACTCGTTCCTCTCCAAGTCTGATAGCTTCACTGCTCCATTTCCAATTACTTTCTGCACTATGTAAGGTCCTTCCCAGTTAGGTCTGAACTTTCATCTTGGATCTGTCGTCGACGGCCTTGATTGCTTAAATACCAAATCACCCTTTCTGATTTTGGTGGGGCGTACTTTCTTGTTGAATGCTCGAGCTAGTCTCTTCTGATACAACTGCATGTGATACAAAGACTTCGTTCTCTTCTAATCCAATAGTGCTAACTGATCAAACCTCTGTGCGACCCACTTCTGTTCTGGTAATTCTGCCTCTGCTAATAATACCTCATAGATTGTATTTCCACTTCTACCGGCAATACTGCTTCCATTCCATAGACCAAAGAGTAAGGTGTGGCCCTTGTTGCTGTTCTACTGATGTTCTGTCCCCCACAAAGCATACGGTAGTTTCTCGGCCCAATCTCTGTAATTTTCTGTCATCTTGGCTAAAATCATCTTTATAGTCTTGTTCTCTGCCTCAACTGCCCCATTTGACTGCGACCTGTACGGTGATGACTTGTGGTGGCCTATCCCGTACCTCTGTAATATTGGTTTCGTCTCTCCTTGAAACTGAACCCCGTTGTCTTTCACTACATGATGCGGCATACCATACCGACAAATGAGGTTCCGAGCTATAAACTTTGCCATCTGTTTTGCTGTAACATTGCGGAATGATTCGGCTTCCACCCACTTCGAGAAGTAATCTACTGCCACTACTATGAAGCGATGCCCATTTGATGCATTCGGTCGAATTTCCCCAATCATATCAATCCCCCATGCTGAGAAAGGCCACGGCTCTGAAACCCGTGCAACTCTGTGTGCGGTAAGTGATTAAAATTACCATGTGCTTGACAGTCATGACAGTGCTTTACCATCTTCGCGCAGTCTGTTTCCATGGTTGACCAATAAAAACCTTGTCTCACTATCTTGCAGGACAGATTCAACCCGTTCATGTGCGGACCACATACCCCGGCGTGTATTTCTTCCATTACATGCTGAGCTTCTTCTTTTCTTAAACACTTCAACTGAATACCGTTTGCTTGCCTCTTGTACAGTTCCCCTTTCAAAGTCACATACTGGGAAGCTAAATTCTAAATGGCTATTCTGTTTTTTCTGCCTGCCCCTTCCGGGAGTTCACCATGTTCCAGATACCTCTGAATGTCATAATACCAAGGTTTACCGTCGTCGACCTCAACTTCCAGAATTCTTTCTATCTCATAAATAGGTCTGCTTGCTGTTGTCAGTATCAACGGTCTCATCACTAACTTTTCTGGATTTTCCCAAGTTGCTGCAAGTGTAGCCAATGCATCTGCCATTTGATTCTCTTCTCTCGGTAAGTGCTGAAACTTACACTCGGGGATAACCTGTGCCAACTTTCTGAGGTAAAAAAGGTAAGGTTTCAACCGTTCTTTTTTCAATTCCCATTCTCATCGCATCTGCTGGACTACCAACATAGAATCTCTATAGATTTCCACACTCCCGGCCTTCAAGGCTACTGATGCTATCAAATCGAAATCACATGGTTCATACTCGGCCATGTTATTAGTCACTCTGAATGTCAACCTCTTGGCCAAAGGTAAAGTCTCTCCCTCGGGGGTCACTATCACGATCCCAATTCCGGCTCCCTTGTAATTCACTGCTCCATCAAAATACATCTTCCATCTCTGGACTGTTATTGCTTGGATCTCTTCATCTGGAAATTCAAACTTATAATGATCCCCCTCAACAGGTTACAATGCCAGAAACTCTGCTACTGCTCGCCCTTTGATCACTTTGGAGGTGAGATACTCAATGTCAAACTCTGTCAGCAATACCAACCATCTGCCCAATTTTCCCACTAGTGAAGGCACCAAATGAAGATATTTCAGAGGATTTTCCTTGGCCACTATCTGGATCTTGTATGACTGGAAATAATGCCGTAATTTTCTGGAAGCCCATACCACTGCGAGACAGATCTTCTCAACTTCCTGATATCGAGCCTCATATGGGAGCATCTTCTTACTCAGATAGTAAACTGCATGTTCTACCCCTGTCTCATCTGCCTGTACCATCATTTCCCCCAGTGCTTCTGATTCTATAGTCAAATACAATATCAAAGGTCTGCCCGGTCTCCGAGGTTTCAATATATGAGGCTTTACCAAGTACTCTCTGATTTTGTCGAAGGCTGTCTGACACTGTTCATTCCATCTCACTGGCTGATCTTTCCTCAACAGTTTGAAGATAGGCTCACATACTGATGTCAACTTGGCAATGAACCGAATGATGTACTGAATTTTCCCAGAATGCTCTGACTTTTTTTCTGTCTTCGGTGCATGCATTTATGTGATTGCCTTGATCTTCTCGGAGTCTACCTCTATTCCGCTCATTCCCACTGTATGACAAGCAATTTCCCTGATGTCACCCCAAACACACATTTCTTGGGATTAAGCCGTAGGTTGTATCTGTCAACTCTCTGAAGGAACCTTTCTAGTGCTTCAATATATCCAATTTGTATCTGATTTCACCATCATGTCATCCACATAACCTCAATCTCTTTGTGCATCAAGTCGTGAAAAGTGTAGTGGCCATCCGCTGATAAGTAGCCCCCGTATTCTTATGTTGGTTTCTATAATATGTCCCAAGGAAATATAAGCATATATGAAATACAACAAAGAATATATATAAACATGAAGTATGGCGGAATCATACTTACAATATCTTGTGATGAAGAAAATCAAGCCAAGATGGAAGCTCCAAGGTGGATGATTTTCGGCCAAGGTGAGAAGATGTGGAAAGCTCCAAGCTTTGAGTATTCCAAGCTCTATGATGGTTCCCTATCACCTCTTTTGATCCCTTGAAAGGTGCTAGCCTTGCATGTGAGGAGATGTTCCAAAACATCACACTTTCTTCAAGCTTTTGGCAACCAAAATGAAGAAGATGAAGACCAAAAACTGCATGCAGTTTTCGGCCAAGTGAGAGAGAGAAGAGAGATTTTTCTTTTTGTTCTAATTGATTTTTGATACCAAAAATCAATTTATATTTATGCCATAATATTTATTAAATAATAATAAATCTATGACACAAGCCATGCAAAGGCTTAGAGTGTCAAACACTCAAATCCATGCATAACATTAGAGTGTATTATACACTATCACCATGCAATGCATTATCAATAAAATAATACATATAATGACATGTGTCAAGTGGGCCCCACACGTTTCCAAATGAAAGTGGGCCCACGTCCACTCACGCGTTCGGGTTCGATATTTCCGAAATACCGAACTTGCGTCGCGACGTTAATTAAATCGAATTTAAATAAATAATCGCGCCTAGCGAAATTATTATTTACGTCGCTAACGAATTAATTCTAAATTAACTCGTATGCCCGAATTAAAATCTAATTTTAATTTCGCGTCGAAATCGAATTTCAATTATTATATCGAATATAATAATTTTACTGATTAATTCCAAATTAATCGTTCTCTCTCTCTAAATAAGGCACTTTATCCGAGATAAAGTTTCTCCGCAATTAATCCAAGATTAATTAAGTTCGAATCAAATATCATAGGTGAATCTTCAGGAAGCGACCCAAGAGATCTCCGGATATGTTGGCAGTAAATACGGTCGTCGGATAATCCGAACACGCACGTACCTCGTACTACGTCTTACCGATTCACAAGACAAGGTTGGCTTCTAGCAAAGCGCCATGCCTACCCAATTCTCCAGAAATATTCTTATAGGAATATAAGATCTATATAAGCGTAGTATACCGTAGTATTGCGTACATCGATCCAGTATCGGATGATCACATGCTAGGCCTAGGGCTGGAGATGTGTCTGCCCCGTACGAAACATATATCGGACATCAAGCAACTAGTCTCTTTAAATCGGACAATCCTGACCTAGTCATATTGTCCCGACGGTTGCAACCTTTTATAGAGTACTAGTTCTGTGTCCTGCGTGATCATCACCTCCATATGTCTGAAGCGATACTTCCATCTTGACATCACATCCAGTACACTACGATTCTCGATAAACCCAGAAGAGGTGTACACAGAACCGGTTAAGGTCCCCAACCACCAAAACCAAAGTTTACCGATTGTCGCAAGTACTAGCGATGTAAGTCTCAGGTTAAGACCATATACACCTACCCTGATGCGGCCTCCCATAGACACCTAGACATACTACCAATGGGATTCCGCGGGGTCTATCCAGAGCGAAGCTGTTTTCCGTACCATCGGTAAAACACAACCTCCTATCGCACTTGCATAAGTATCCAATACTTAAATATATGAGAACTATGCCGTTGTGCCCTCACAACGTGCACAAGCGCAATAATACTAGCCTTCCGCATTATCGATGTCCAGTCTCGATAATACTACGGCTAGGGATATTTAATGATTAAACCTTTATGGATTGATACTGTCTCATATCATCTCAATCCAGTACTAATCATATGGACTTTCGCCATTTATATATCAAAGTAAATAATATTTACAAAATGGCAAAAGGCAATTTCATTATTACATAGTTAATTTTGTACAATAATACAATATCATTTACAACAGTGACGCTATGGGACATAATGTCTAACAATCTCCCACTTGGCCTATAGCCAGTCACTCAAGCATCTAATACCCGAACTATGTATGTGTCGTTCAAAAACTTGCTGAAGAACAGCCTTCGTCAGCGGATCTGCAATGTTGTCATCTGATGTGACCTTCTCGACTTTTACATCGCCACGATGTATAATCTCCCGAATCAGATGGTAACGTCGAAGAACATGCTTGGACCGTTGATGAGACCTTGGTTCCTTAGCCTGTGCTATAGCCCCGTTATTGTCACAATACAATGGAACGGGCTCAGCTGCTAACGAAACTACTCCTAATCCGATTAGGAACTTTCGGATCCAAACTGCCTCCTTTGCTGCTTCAGATGCAGCGATGTACTCCGCTTCTGTTGTTGAATCGGCAACAGTATCTTGCTTGGAAGATTTCCAGCTCACTGCTCCGTTATTCAAACAAAAATGTACCCGGATTGTGACTTGTAGTCATCCTTGTCGGTTTGGAAACTTGCATCGGTATACCCAGATACCGCAAGTTCTCCACCTCCATAAATTAAGAAAGCATCCTTAGTTCGTTTAAGATACTTAAGGATATTCTTAACTGCTATCCAGTGACCTTCACCTGGATCGGCCTGATAGCGACTGCACATGCTCAAAGCATATGAGACATCAGGTCGTGTACATATCATGGCATACATGATCGATCCGACTGCCGAGGCGAACGGTATCCGACTCATGTGGTCTCTCTCTTCCTGAGTCTTAGGACACATGTCCTTAGACAGAGAGGTACCACGTACCATTGGAACCAATCCCCTCTTGGATTGTTCCATGTTGAATCGCTTCAACACTTTATCAATATATGTACTCTGGGAGAGTCCAAGCAGCTTTCTAGATCTATCCCTGTAGATCTTTATTCCAAGAATAAAGGCTGCTTCTCCCAGATCTTTCATGGAGAATTTTAATGAAAGCCAAGCTTTCACCGACGTTAGCATGGGAATGTCATTGCCTATAAGCAATACGTCGTCGACATAAAGGACAATAAAAGTAAGTGCTCTCCCACTAACCTTCTTGTATACACAGGGTCATCTGCGTTTTGCACGAAATCATATTCTTTTATGATCTCATCAAAACGCTGATTCCATGACCGTGATGCTTGCTTCAATCCATAAATGGATCGATTTAACTTACAAACCTTGTTTGCAAGTCTAGGTACGATAAAACCGTCAGGCTGTTGCATATAAACATCCTCCAAAAGGTTTCCGTTAAGGAAAGCGGTTTTAACGTCCATCTGCCATATCTCGTAATCGAAATATGCAGCTATTGCAAGCATTATCCGAATGGATTTAATCATGGCAACGGGTGAGAAGGTTTCGTCATAATCAATACCATATTGTTGACGATACCCCTTCGCTACAAGCCTAGCTTTGTACGTTTGTACGTTGCCATCCATGTCGGTCTTCTTCTTGAAGATCCATCTGCATCCAATAGGCTTTACGCCTTCTGGTGCATCAACCAGTGTCCAAACTTGGTTGGCGTACATGGAATCCATCTCGGACTTCATGGCATCTTGCCATAAAGCGGAATCGATATTTTGTATCGCTTCCTCATACGTAGCCGGTTCATTATCCTCAATAAGATTAATATCTACATGAGGTGAGATCAGGAACCCATACCTCTCAGGTACTGTTCTGACTCTCTCCGACCTACGCGGTCCTTGTGTATGTGAAGTTTGTGGTACAGACTCATCCCGGACGGTCTGTTCTTGTTCCGTCGTTGATTCATTGCCAGGAACAGTATCACTACGATCTTCATCGAGTTCTACTTTCCTCCCACTTACCACTGCATTTATAAAATCCTTCTCAAGGAAAAATGCTTGTAGAGCAACAAATACTTTGTTCTCTTGTGGGTGATAGAAGTAATATCCTTTGGTTTCCCTAGGATATCCTACAAAAAGGCATTTATCAGTTTTGGGTTCAAGTTTGGTACTTTCCAAACGTTTAACATATGCCCAGCATCCCCAAATCTTCAGGAAAGAGAAACCTGGTTTCCTTCCTGTCCATATCTCATATGGAGTCTGTTCAACAGACTTCGACGGTACCTTATTCAAAATAAGTATAGCACTGTTTAATGCGTATCCCCAGAAGGATATTGGTAGCTCAGTGCGACTCATCATTGACCTTACCATGTCCAACAAGGTGCGGTTTCTCCGTTCGGACACACCGTTTAATTGCGGTGTTCCAGGAGGAGTCCACTGTGAAAGAATACCATATTCTTTCAAGTAATCTTGAAACTCATAACTTAAGTATTCGCCACCACGGTCTGACCGTAATGTCTTAATACTCTTCCCTGTTTGTTTCTCCACTTCGTGTCGAAACTCTTTGAATTTCTCAAAAGTTTCCGACTTGTGTCTCATAAGATACACATAACCGTAACGAGATGCATCATCTGTAAAGGTTACGAAGTAGTGAAATCCACCTCTAGCCTGGCTAGACATGGGCCCGCATACGTCAGTATGAACGAGAGCTAACAGTTCTGTGGCACGTTCACCTTTACCGCTAAAAGGTGATTTAGGCATTTTGCCTAAAAGACAAGATTCGCAGACGTCATATGAATTGGGATCAAATTCGTCCAAGTACCCACTCTTCGAAAGTGTGGATATGCGAGTCTTGTTAATGTGTCCTAGACGACAATGCCACATATAAGCTTCATCTTTTAGATTACTCCTTTTGAGCCTTTTGTTTGTCATTTTAGGAGATTCATTTATATTCAAAATATAAAGACCGTTATTTGCAACAGCTGTGCAAATTTCTGCATCATTTTTATATAAATAACACCCAGTGTTTCTAAATACAAAAGTGTAACCTGCTGGGTTAACAAGGATACAGATATAATATTCCTAGTTAAACTAGGTACAAAATAACAGTTCAAAAGTTTAAGTACATGCCCTGAGGGCAGTTCTAAAACAAAAGTCCCTACGGCCAAAACAGCAACTGGTGTTCCGTTTCCGACCCGTAGATCCATCTCCCCTGACGCCAGCATCCTGCTATCATGCAGATCCTGCACATCAGTACAAATATGAGCACCACAACCAGAATCAAAAATCCAATTTTTAAAACTAGAAGTATTCATATTTATCTCAATAACAAACATACCAGAGGCGATAGCCTTGCCAGCCTTGATATCCTCCCTCTGCACAATGCTCATTTGGCAGTCACGTTTCCAGTGACCCCTCTTGCCGCAGTTAAGGCAGATGTCGCGAGATTTGTCCTTTGGCTTCCTAGAAGCCACTGTCAACTTGCCTTTGCCCTTTTTCTTGAACTTCTTCTTCCTCGCACCTCCAATTGCCTTGGGCCTAGCCTTTGGCGCATGAGAGGTCGATGCATAATGCGCCTCGCGCTTGCTCCCCTTTAGGAGTTCCCTTTCGGACTCCTTCAATACGGATAACAGCTCTCCAAGAGTGTCATCTGTATCCATCAACTTGTAGTTGATTATGATTTGTTTCCAAGTATCAGGAAGTGACTGCAAGATCATATCTATAGTCAGCTCAGCCTCCAAGACTATTCCCATATTGGCCAACTCATCAATATCGGCGATCATTTGAGTCCCGTGGGCCTCAACTGATGCGCCGTCTGTCATCCGGGAGCGGAAGAGTTTCCTTACTAGCTCGTACCTCTTCATCCGCTTATTGGTGCGGTGAAGATCACGCAATCTTGCCATCATGTTATAGGGATCCAAGTCCCTGTACTGGCGTCTGAAATGCTGGGTCATTGCAGCTAGCATAACTGACTGAGCTTGGTCACAATCGTCACTATGAGTCTTCCATAACTCTAGCTCCAGTGGCTCAGTGGGTTCAGGCGGGAGAGGTCTCTGAATAGTATACAGTATCCTCTCAGCCCCAAGCACTATCTTGAGGTTCATTTCCCAGTCGGCAAAGTTTGTCCCTTTGAAGACATTATCGCCCATGATTATGTCGCGGATATTACCTTTGCCAATCATCTTGACAACTATAGTCCAACTATAAAGTCAACGATGTTATGGGTACAGTCAAACTGTTACAAGTAAAATAACAATATATTAGTCCAACTAATTATTTAAAATATTGACGAAATAATTTTGAAAGACGCGTAAGGCTAAGTATCTGAACGAAATTGCAAATTCAATAATAGCCTCCCACTATTTTCTTCAAGTTTCTAACCCTCTGTAGAGAACTCGGGAAATCGAATTTCCTAGTGGGCTAGGATCCCGTTAAATAACACACAACCTTGACTTTGGCCAATAAAAATTGTATGCTATTTAACTTAGGTAGATCTCCATGATCAATTGGATCTCATCCAATTCCTAGATCCGGTTAGGTGGACATCCAAGTCCGAAACATATGTATAATGCAATGTAACCATTACATTTTCCTAACCCTATCCTCCGAATCATCTAGGCCTTGGCTTTGGCCAAAAACAAACCTAATGATTCCAGTTAAGCGGGACCCATTGACGAGGAAAGTTTCGTAATCAATGTCGTTGGACAAAAAGTGATCTTGACTTTGGCCAATAAAAATCACGATTTGGACAAGACACCGATATGCAACAAAACTCTCATGATTCAAGTACATCCTTGATTGACAAAGGTCTTGACTTTGGTCAAAAACAAACCAATGCCAACTTCGGATCTTGAACAAGAACCATTCAATGGAAGGATATTCGCTTAATATAAATTGAGGGATTTTCGCGTAATTGGCAACCAATTTATTTATCTTTGTTAGGTCTCATCATCATACACCCTTAAGCATGCTTCTAAAACATCATAAAGCGCGTAAAGTAATTAATAGTGATATGCGGATGGATATATAAACAACTTGTTCCTAGAACAAATCACTCCCTTTCCTCTCCCCGCTAGCACTATTCTACTACTACCCAATTACATAATACAATAAGAGAAACCTCATTTACATTGAGGGGAATTAGGTGAGAGAGAATACAAAGAGATAAAGAGATAAGGCTGGACACGCAGGTCCAATTTATAAATTCCAAATTTACAATAATTTCTAAAATTACCCTTTCCCTTCTAATATCCATCCGATATACACTATTCATTCATCACATACATATATATTCAAACAAGACATGCTTTTACAACCAATCTAATCCAATTAATTAGTCTTTGTTTAAGTGATCATCCAATGTTCAAACAACGGTTTGATTTTGCGCGAGTCCAACTCGATTGAGAATAAGTACATAAGGTACGAATTCGCGAATTATATCGAACTACTTATTAAATCTAATTTAATTCGTATTCAATACTAATTCAATTATTTAATTCCAAATTAAATGTTTACACTTTTAATGTGCTTTAAAGACTTAGATTCTAAATCTAATCTTATTGGGCCTCAAAGCCCAACTAACATCCAATGTTGAATTTAATTCAAGTCAAATGGACTTAGAATTGATTTATTAAGGCTTGGGCTTTGGTCAATGTGGGTCAAACCCAATTACCAAGCCCAAATAAGGAATCACCCTTAAGTGCCATAAAACCAATTTTAAGCCCATAAGGCCCAATTAAATTATTAAAGCCCATTAATTAAATTTTAATATTCCAAACATTAAAGTCCAATTAATTAAAGTGTAATACCAAGATTAATGTATTAAACCAAATATTTCAAAAATACCCATTTAATTTATTAATCATCAATTTTTAAAATAAATGTCCAACATTAATTTTAACAAAAATCAACTCCTTTACATGTCCTATGTATTCGGCCAAGGTGAGTTTTTTGTGTCGATTTGTTTTTCAATCCGATTGAATTATTAATCTACGTCCCGTACACGTTCTAAGTCATCCAATGATCTTAAACACAAAAAATTTCAATCCACTCCAAGTAGCAACACATTCGGCCAAGGCATGAATTGGGGAAAAATCATCCAATGCATTTTTCATAAAATTGATTCCATGTATCATCATTCTATATACATGTAAGCATTCTTATTAATCAAATTTCACAAGAACATGCTTCAATCAATTTCACCATATCATTCGGCCAAGGTCAAAATTTTGGGGAAAAATCATCCAATGCATTTTTCATAAAATTGATTCCATGTAACATCATTCTATATACATGCAAGCATACTTATTCATCAAATTTCACAAGAACATGCTTAAACCAAATTTTATCACACCATTCGGCCAAGGTTAAAATTTTGGGGAAAAATCATCCAATGCATTTTTCATAAAATTGATTCCATATAACATCATTCTATATACATGCAAGCATACTTATTCATCAAATTTCACAAGAACATGCTTCAACCAATTTTATCAAATTTTAACCTAAAGTATTTCATGCTTAACCATGGCTCCATGATACCATTGTTGGTTTCTATAATATGTCCCAAGGAAAGATTAAGCATATATGAAATACAACAAAGAATATATAACACATGAAGTATGGCGGAATCATACTTACAATATCTTGTGATGAAGAAAATCAAGCCAAGATGGAAGCTCCAAGGTGGATGATTTTCGGCCAAGGTGAGAAGATGTGGAAAGCTCCAAGCTTTGAGTATTCCAAGCTCTATGATGGTTTCCCTATCACCTCTTTTGATCCCTTGAAAGGTGCTAGCCTTGCATGTGAGGAGATGTTCCAAACAATCACACTTTCTTCAAGCTTTTGGCAACCAAAATGAAGAAGATGAAGACCAAAAACTGCATGCAGTTTTCGGCCAAGTGAGAGAGAGAAGAGAGATTTTTCTTTTTGTTCTAATTGATTTTTGATACCAAAAATCAATTTATATTTATGCCATAATATTTATTAAATAATAATAAATCTATGACACAAGCCATGCAAAGGCTTAGAGTGTCAAACACTCAAATTCCATGCATAACATTAGAGTGTATTATACACTATCACCATGCAATGCATTATCAATAAAATAATACATATAATGACATGTGTCAAGTGGGCCCCACACGTTTCCAATGAAAGTGGGCCCACGTCCACTCACGCGTTCGGGTTCGATATTTCCGAAATACCGAACTTGCGTCGCGACGTTAATTAAATCGAATTTAAATAAATAATCGCGCCTAGCGAAATTATTATTTACGTCGCTAACGAATTAATTCTAAATTAACTCGTATGCCCGAATTAAAATCTAATTTTAATTTCGCGTCGAAATCGAATTTCAATTATTATATCGAATATAATAATTTTACTGATTAATTCCAAATTAATCGTTCTCTCTCTCTAAATAAGGCACTTTATCCGAGATAAAGTTTCTCCGCAATTAATCCAAGATTAATTAAGTTCGAATCAAATATCATAGGTGAATCTTCAGGAAGCGACCCAAGAGATCTCCGGATATTTGCAGTAAATACGGTCGTCGGATAATCCGAACACGCACGTACCTCGTACTACGTTCTTACCGATTCACAAGACAAGGTTGGCTTCTAGCAAAGCGCCATGCCTACCCAATTCTCCAGAAATATTCTTATAGGAATATAAGATCTATATCAAGCGTAGTATACCGTAGTATTGCGTACATCGATCCAGTATCGGATGATCACATGCTAGGCCTAGGGCTGGAGATGTGTCTGCCCCGTACGAAACATATATCGGACATCAAGCAACTAGTCTCTTTAAATCGGACAATCCTGACCTAGTCATATTGTCCCGACGGTTGCAACCTTTTATAGAGTACTAGTTCTGTGTCCTGCGTGATCATCACCTCCATATGTCTGAAGCGATACTTCCATCTTGACATCACATCCAGTACACTACGATTCTCGATAAACCCAGAAGAGGTGTACACAGAACCGGTTAAGGTCCCCAACCACCAAAACCAAAGTTTACCGATTGTCGCAAGTACTAGCGATGTAAGTCTCAGGTTAAGACCATATACACCTACCCTGATGCGGCCTCCCATAGACACCTAGACATACTACCAATGGGATTCCGCGGGGTCTATCCAGAGCGAAGCTGTTTTCCGTACCATCAGTAAAACACAACCTCCTATCGCACTTGCATAAGTATCCAATACTTAAATATATGAGAACTATGTCGTTGTGCCCTCACAACGTGCACAAGCGCAATACTAGCCTATTCCGCATTATCGATGTCCAGTCTCGATAATACTACGATAGGGATATTTAATGATTAAACCTTTATGGATTGATACTGTCTCATATCATCTCAATCCAGTACTAATCATATGGACTTTCGCCATTTATATATCAAAGTAAATAAATTTACAAAATGGCAAAAGGCAATTTCATTATTACATAGTTAATTTTGTACAATAATACAATATCATTTACAAACAGTGACGCTATGGACACAATGTCTAACATCTTAAGCCCAAACGGAATAACATTGTCATAATAAGTACCCCAATTCAGTAACAAATGCAGTCTTATGTTTGTCTTCCACAGCCATGATGACCCTGCTTGTAACCTGACAACCATCTACAAATGAATACATGGCAGATAAAGCTGCACTATCAACCAGAAAACATCTATATGCGGCAGAGGAAAATCATCTTTCGGACAAGCCTTGTTGAGATCTCTGTAGTCTACACACATTCTGACCTTCCCGTCTTTCTTTGCACCCCGGCACTATATTAGCCAATCTCTCAGGATACTTTACTACTTCCAGGAACCCCACATCTATCTGTTTCTTAACTTCCTCTCTGACTTTCTCAGCCCATTCTGGTCTCATCCGTCAGAGTTTCTGTTTTACTGGCCTCATATTCGGATAAGTTGGTTGTGTGCTGGGCAATGTTTCTGTCTACCCCAGGCATGTCCTCATAGGACCAAGAAAACACTTTGGCATATCTGACCAACACTTCTTCTAGTTTCTCCCTCTCTTCAGAGGTAACTTCACATGCAATAAGAATTTCTCCGGGGTTCTCAAGCGTACCCAAGTTAAATGCAGTAGTTCTGGCCGAACTGATGTCAAATATGCTTGATTCGTGTAAGTAAATGGAAATGACTCAGGTAAGTAAGAAAAAGAGATGTCTTTATTATTGGATAATGCAGAAGTATATTCAAACAAATCAGGAAGGTAAATGTCTTCATCATCTATAGACACTTCTTCCTCTACACCAGGTTTTCCTCAGGCTTTTCATCCTCTCCCAGAGTCAGGCTCTCTAACTTCAGTAGTTCTTCTTCCTAATTCTCTTCTTCTTTCCCCACAATTTCTTCAACTATCAGCTTCTTACCCAACATATCCTGGAAGATCTCAAACCCAGGTACCACAATTCCATTAACTTCCACAGGTTCAGGCTCCCCTTGATATCCTGAAGCTTTCACAAAACACTCCATCAGTTTCAGGCCATTTTTCTTGACCTTCGGTTTTTCTTCATCAGATTTGTACCCCAAACCTTTTGAGTAGTCTGTCCTCTGAAATCTGGCAATTTTGAACCTTCACCTGGCTCAAACTTCATTTTTTTCATGATCCTAGCCACCCTAGGATCCACCCATTCCTCAAAAATAGCTGACACCTGAAACCTCGTGAAAGGTTGTATCTCCAAGGCAGCACGACATTATCTACTCAGCCCGGATAGTAACAAATTCTCCCTCATACGGGAATTTGATCATCTGATGTAAAGTGGAAGGCACGCCCCCAAGTTTGTGAAACCAAGGCCTTCTAACAACAAGGCAAAAGTGGATGGGATGTCCAGCACTGTAAACTGAACTTCATCTTCAATATGGCCTACCTTGACCATAGCCACAAAGGTACCCTCGACTCCCATTTTGCTGTCATCATAAGCCTTAATAGTCATGTTGGAGGGGTCCAAGTCTGATGCTTTCATACCCAATCTCGCCAGAATTTTCAGCGGCCACACATTTATGGACGAGCCGTCATCCACCATCACACATGAAGTTCTCTTGCCCCTCACCTCGGCCCTGATAAATAGAGGCCTATTATGATTTCTCCCCTCCGCCGGGAGTTCATCCTCAAAAAAAGTTATATGCAAACTTTCTTCAGAACTGACCCAACAAACATTGTAGGGTTGGCGTCTTCCGGTACCACAATCTTGCTCAAGGCCTCAACCATGGCCTGCCTATGCTCCCGAGATGCACATAACAGTTCCCAGATACTCACTTGTGCTCTAGTATTCCTCAATTACCTCAGCACTATATCCCCCTCAGTATTTTCTATAGTCTCAACCACTTCTCTACCATCTGTCAAAACTTCTTTACCCTTCTCCGCCATATCATTGTAGAAACGAACACTACGCGTCATTCCCCTTACTTCTTCCTCATCACTGCTAGAGAAATCAAGCCAAAAGTTTTTTCCCTGCTCAGTCTCATCTTCACTAGTACTATCCCAGATTCCCAGGCAAAAGGCTTGAGGGTGAAAGGATTTTAGGACAAGGTCTTCTGGGAGGGCAGAATTGATCATATAGGCTGGTGGTGGTACGACACGGTAGTTGGGTAAGGGGTTTTTGTGTGTGTTAGGCTGTTCTATTTCTGGGTCAGGTATTTTCTTGGAGTATATCAGGTCTTGGATTTCATGGCGGAGTCGGGCGCAATTGTCAGTGTCATGGCCCTTTTGTTGGTGAAAGTGACAGTAAAGAGTTAGGTTATAATGTGATGGTGGGGGATTAGGTAATGGTTTGGCTTCTAGGGGTGTAAGAAGTCCTTGTCTCTTCAACTTCTCTAATACTTTAGACAAAGGCCTACCCAAGTTGGAGAATCTCGGGTTCCGGATAGCGGCAATCTCAGCAGAAACGGGCTTTGTTCCCGATGTCCCCCCAATGGGCCTCCTGTTCAGACCATAGAATTTTCTATTTTCGGCCTCTTCTTCCTCAATATCCATGACAGTTTCCCTCAACTGCCGAAAATCAGTAATAATGGAGGTCATCCTCCTTAGCTTCCCATAGATGGAGGGCTTGGTGCCCTTGATGATTATTTTAATCTGGTCCTTCTCCGAGGGCCTAGTTTTCAATTTCAACAACTGACCCCTCCACCGGTCCACGTACTCCTTAAAACTCTCATCTGATTTCTGCTTAACATTCTCCAGATCACGGAGTGACAGATCGATCTCCAGGTCAGTGACATACTGATTCAGGAAAGCATCAGCCAACTCCCTCCAATCTTCCTTCACTTTCTTCTCCAAACTGTGGTACCACACCACAGGAGCTCCTTCTAGCGACATTCCAAACATTTTCTGCACTTGGCACTGAGATAAACCAACTGAACTCATGACTGATACAAACTGTCGGAGATGCACCCTTGGATCCCCATTCCCGTTAAACTTAGCCATATCAGGCATCTTGAACTGTGCCGGCAACTGTTCCTCGAAAGTCAGTGTGTCATAATCCAGCAAATCCTCATTCTTACCCCTCATCTTGCGGGTAACTGACTCAACCTGATCCCGAAGTATCTATAACTCTGCCTGAGACCCAGATACTCTGCCTGCTGCATACTCTGCCATATCATCATCAAAAGTGGGGATATCATCCCCCAACCCATTCGGAGGCTCCTCACGCCTCACATTCTCAGAAATTCCCCCAGCACGGGGCACAACCATACCAGCCACAACAGTAGTCAAAGCTTGCAACTGTTCAGTGACCTTGGCGAGACTGTTCTCTAACTGATGCATACGGGATACCTCATTACCAGATTCACTCATGACTGTTACTGTTCTTTTAATGAGCCTTGTCCATTCTCTAACCCAAACGGTATCTATGATGTCTTTTTAAGACATAGATGGTGTTAACATCGGTGCATGAGATGCATGTAACATATATAACATACTACATCAACTAAGATTCTCAAACAAATCGGCCCGTTATCATTTTAGAAACTTTTGGGCTAGCTGTCATAGGAGTGAACTCGTCCTAGTTTAAATTGCCCAACAAGTTCACATCTCATGGCAAGGAGCCCAACTAAATCAAAATGGTAATGTTCCGAACACAAGCACAAAGTGGCCCATCAACACTTAGAAGCTTTTGGCCCCTATCGTCATAAAATACGTTCTTGTCCCAGTTTAAATGGGCCAACAAGCCCATATCCCATGACAAATGGTCCAAACGGATCCAAACGACGATGTTCCCAAACACAAGCATAAAAGATAATGCAAACATAAAGTAATAATTTTTACGTAATGAGCCATCAACATTTCAGAAGCTTTGGGCCTAGTAGTCATAAGGTACGAACTCGCCCCAGTTTAAATGGCACAGCAAGTCCGCATTTCTGACAATAGTCCAACTGCATCTAAATAAGGATGGTCCACAAGCTCATACTCAAGGAAATAATTGTTACTTTAACCATACAATCCCGATCTATGGGTGGGTTCGCAGGAGTGTAGACAAAGGCTCTCATCGGCGGAGGATGGCCCACAACTAGGTCTCCCCAATCAACGGTTCAAGCGACCAAGTGAGCACACCTTTTTTTTTTATACACTAAGGTACGTGCCAATGAGCTATGGTGTGTGACTAACTGTCAAATGAATTTCCCGTTGTAGATTCCCCAAAGAGAAGGTGGAGCGAGGCTCTCTTAAGTACCCTAACCTCTTAGGCTATTATCGCTTGGTGACAGGAATAAACAACGAGTCCTCCAAATTAGTCCATCACAAAAGGCTAAAGGTACATAGCCATATAGGTGCCTTCACAGCTTTTCCTTCTAGGAATGTAGTGAATGAAGAAAGACACCAAACCATTACCTAGCCTCAAGATGCCCTTGATTAAACCCTTATTTTATCCACTATAGACACGGTAAATTAGAACATAAATCCAAACATTACAAGAAAATATTTCGGGGCCGATTCTCTATCCCCAGTGGAGTCGCCAGACTGTGGGACACATGAACTGGACGACGCATGATGTTCCAGGCTCGCGGCCTGGTTGGGAGTACGGAATAGTCCTGTGGGACTAAACCGGAGAATAATGGAGTCGCCACCTGGTGTGAACCAGGAAAATGAGATTTAAGGCCGCACTCACCCCTCGCAAGGGAAGACCTCAAACCGTTGGGTTCGGAATGGTCCCTTACTTATGTCACTTGTAATGAACGGATTTATGTAATAATTTAATCAAGTTTAATTAACACTTATTTCCAAGAGTATCATGCTTCTAAATTCACATGCATACATCAACAAGTTCATCTAAATTTACATGTAACACATATCCGAATTTGCATACAGCCTATTAGCATGTAATCTATGTCTCAATTTGCATACAAAAAGATTAACATATGGCAAGCATACAAGTTAATAAACACATTATACTCATACATGTGGGGAATACAATGAACGACACTTACACAATCTTGCATAATGCATAGAAACAATCAGGTTTATCATACGAAGGAATAGCTACTAAGGACAATTATGTACAAAATCTAAAGAAAATAACTCAGTTCAGTGGGTGCGCGTTCGCGTAGCGTTCGAGAACGTGTTCGAACGGTAAACAGAAGGTTCGCGTTCTTATAGCGTTCGAGAACGCGTTCGAACGGAGCCAGACCTGATGCATGAAACATTAAGAAGATGCGTGCACGTTCACGTAGCATTTGATAACGCATTCGAACGGTAAACAGAAGGTTCACGTTCGTATAGCGTTCGAGAACGCGTTCGAACGGAACCAGACATGATGCATGATGAAACTAAGAAAATGCGTGCGCGTTCGCGTAGCGTTCTAGAACACGTTCGAACGGTAAACAGAAGGTTCACGTTCGTGTGGCGTT
>SKCR01044414.1:0-48053 GCA_019454045.1 Zanthoxylum bungeanum
ATTACATCTTGATGTGTTTTGAAGCATAAAATGACAAAGTGCACCAAATGGCACCCTTGTGAGGCTCTCGGCCAAATGATTAGAATTTGGGGATTTTGGTTGTTTTGGTGTTTTGATGTTTTGAACATGCTAAGTTCATCTTAGAAATGATTTAGATCATTCAAAATTGATTAGATCAATTTCGGACTATAATGGACAAAATACCAAAGTAAGGGTAATTTGGTAAATTCACTTAAATATGATTTATTGAATTTTAGTTCATAATTTTATTATTGGAATATTAAATAAATATGTTTATTTAATTAATCCGAGAAAATTTTTTTGAAATCGGAAAATAAGATTTTCCACCGCTTCCGCTGCGTTACCGGATAAAGCCCCTAAAAACCCCAACACAAAGATGCACACACCAAAGCCAAAACTCAACGGCAAGACTACGCCTTGAGTGCACAGGTATTTTGCCCTTGGTGCTAGCCTAGGCAAATACCTCAAAACTTTTAACTTGAGGTTCCTCTAGTCAATTAGACTTAAGGATCCTCAAAATCAGTGGCTTACTCTTAATCTTTAGAGTTGCTCACTTATATAAACCCAAGATTTGAAAGGTTTGGTGCAAAAATTTGTGAAGAATTCTTTGGATTTATATAGTGCTCCAAAGACAACAAAATTAATTAAGAATCCGATGTGGGATAAAAGCCAATTTAATATTAGCCATTGGATCTTAATTTAGTGGTTTAATGAGATTATAAAACCCTAATAATAGTTTGGGCCGAATTGGAATTCAAAACAAATAACAAAAAAAAAAAAAAATTACTATTCACACAGTACTATTCATGTGAATAGTATTTTCTTTTTAAATTCCAATTCCCAAAGTGCCCCTATCGTCATTCACCAATCCCTAAGCCACTATGGAACCTCATAAATGATCTGTTCAATAATTAAACATATTGAACCATTTATGAACAATTCATACAACAATCATATATGTTGTTAAATATGTACTGTGCACTGTTAACCATTGATTTCGACTTTGTTGTGTGTGACCTTTTGGGTTCCCCTCATGTTGGAGATGAAATGAATCGTGATAATTTAATCGAACATAAATTATCCTCCGATCAGATGGTTGTTCGATTTCAATGACAAAGGTTGACATCTAGCAACATGCCAATGCCCCCAAATGAGAAAGTCCTAACAACCTCTTAGATCTATCACGGTAGATCTTAATGCCGAGGATGTAGGCTACTTCTCCCAAATCTTTCATGGAGAAAATCTGAGATAACCATTGCTTGGTGGCTTGCATCATGTGAATATAATTCCTTATGATTAATATGTCATCGACATATAATACAAGAAATACAGCAGCACTCCCACTACTTTTCCTGTAAACACAAGGTTCGTCTACATTTTTGATGAAGTCAAATTCTTTGATTGTCTCATCAAATCGTATATTCCAACTTCTGGAGGCTTGCTTGAGTCCATAAATGGATCGTTTAAGCTTGCATACTTTATTATGATCATCCTTAAATGCAAACCCCTCAGGTTGTGTCATATATGTTTTTTTCTATGATTAGTCCCAAGATCATAATGAACAAAGAAATGCGAATGAATAACGAAGAAGAGTGGCGGAAACACACTTACATCGATCGATTTTGGATACGTCAAACAACAAAATTTTTCCTCTCCAAGCAGTCCAAGATTCGGCCAAGGCAGTCCACAATGCTCCAAGCTTTATTTGGTCTTTCCAAGCTCTTGAATAGGTTTCCCTAATCACCTTGTATGATACCTTTAAGAGTGCTAGCTCAAGGTGAATTTTTGCCACAAAAATTCTGCACTTTCTTCTCTCAATTTCGGACAAGGAGAAGCAAAATGGGGAGAGTAATTTTCTTCACTAGTTTCGGTCATTGAATGAGAGATGTAGATTGTGTGTGTTTGTTTCAAAAAAAATTATAAACCATATACCAAAAGTTGTATTAGGTAAAAGTCACACAAGCTTTCAATGCTTTGATTTTGGAGTGTAACACACACAATCACCAACTCACCTAAACCCATCAAGCTAAAGTGAATTAGTTGACTAGTGATGTGATGGTTGATGTGACATGTGGGCCCCACTCGATTCCGAATGCGAGTGGGCCCGCAAACACTCTCGGGCTCGGGTTCGCTAATTCTGAAATAATGAACTTCCGTCGCGACGTAATTAAATCGAATTTAATTAAATAATTATGCCTAGCAAAATTACTATTCACGTCGCTAACGAATTAATTCTAAATTAACTCGTTTGCCCGAATTAAAATCTAATTTTAATTCCATGTCGAAATCTAATTCCGAATAATATATGAATATATTATTTTAATGATTAATTCCAAATTAATCTTTCTCTCTCTTCAAATAGTACTTTATCCAAAATAAAGTCTCTCCTCAATTAATCCCAGATTAATTTAGCTCGAATCATACGTCATCGGTGAATCTTCGGGAAGCGACCCAAGAGATCCCTGGATATGTTGGCAGTAAATACGGTCATCGGACTATCCGAACATGTACGTACCTCGTACTACATTTTTACCGATTTACGAGACAAGGTTGGCTTCTAGCAAAGCGTCATGCCTACCCAATTCTCCAGAAATATTCTTATTGGAATATACGATCTTTATCAGGCGTAGTATACTGTAGTATTGTGTATTGCGATCCAGTATCGGATGTCACGTGCAAGGCCTGAGGCTGGAATAGTGTCTGCCCCGTACGAAACACATATCGGATTTCAAGCAAATAGTCTCTTTGAATCAGATAATCATGACCATGTCATATTATCCCGATGGTTGCATCAAAATAGAGAACCAGTTCTGAATCCCTGCGTGATCATCATCTCCATATGTCTGAAGTGATACTTCCGTCTTGACATCACATCCAATACACTACGATTCTCAATAAACCCAGAAGAGGCGTACACAGAACCTGTTAAAGCCATGGACGACCAAAACCAAAGTTTACCGATTGTCGCAAGTACTAGCGATACAAGTCTCAGGTTAAGACCAAATACACCTACCCTGAAGCGGACTCCCATAGACACATATACATACTACCAATGGGATTCCGCGGTCCAGAACGAAGCTATTTTCCGTACCATCGGTAAAACACAACCTCCTATCGCACTTGCATAAGTATCCTATACTTAAATATATGAGAACTATGACGTTATGCCCTCACAACGCGCACAAGTGCAATACTAGTCTATTTCACATTATCGATGTCCAATCTCGATAATACTATGACTATGGATATTTAATGATTAAACCTTTATGGATTGATACTGTCTCATATCATCTCAATCCGGAACTAATCATATGGACTTTTACCATTTATATTTCAAAGTAAATAAATTACAAAACGGTAAAAGGCAATTTCATTACTACATAGTTAATTTTGTACAAAAACACAATGTCTTTTACAAACAATGACGCTATGGGTCATAACTGTCCAACAATATAGACTTCTTCTACGAGGTTCTCATTAAGGAAAGCTGTTTTGACATCTATCTGCCAAATCTCATAATCAAAGTGTGCAACTA
Source organism: Zanthoxylum bungeanum (assembly GCA_019454045.1). Taxonomy (NCBI): domain Eukaryota; kingdom Viridiplantae; phylum Streptophyta; class Magnoliopsida; order Sapindales; family Rutaceae; genus Zanthoxylum; species Zanthoxylum bungeanum. The sequence goes on from SKCR01044414.1 coordinate 3,557, forward strand.
GTGCCAGTAAAATTCGAATGGACTTTATCATTGCAACAGGCGAGAAGGTTTCCTCATAGTCAATTCCTTGGATTTGTCTATAACCTTTCGCCACCAACCTAGCCTTATAGGTTTGGATGTTTCCTTATGCATCAGTTTTACGCTTGTAAATCCACTTGCATCCTCTGGGTTTTATCCCTTCAGGTGGCTCTACCAAGTCCCAGACTTGATTCTGATATATAGAGTCTATTTCGGATTTCATGGCCTCAAGCCACTTGACTGAATCAACGTCACGCACTGCTTCGTCATAACTGGTGGGATCGTCATTATCAATGACCTGATCATGTTCCTCATCAATATGAAACCATATCTTTCAGGCTCATGTCTTTCTCTACCAGATCTTCTGAGTTCATAACCTTGTGGTTGTTCCGTCGCTGCCCTTTTGAGGGGCTTGGGGTTTAGTTCTATGTTAGTTTGTTCTTCTCGTACCTCATCGAGGTCAAGTCTACTCCCACTATATTTTTTGAGAAGGAATTATTTCTTTAGAAATTTAGCATTTCGTGAGATAAATGTTATTTGTTCATTTGGGAGGTAGAACACGTATGCTCTTGAGATCAAAGCATATCCTACAAACTTACATTTAAATGCCCTATTATCCAATTTGTTAGTTTGTGTGAGCTTAACATATGTGTCACATCCCCAAACTCTTAGATAACTAAGACTAGGACGTTTCCCAGACCATAACTCATATGATGTTTGACTAACAGTCTTGGAAGGAACTTGGTTTAGTAGTAGTGTTGCAGTTTCTATAGCAAGACCCCAAAATGAAAGAGGTAGATCCGTGTCTGACATCATTGATCGGACCATATCTAATAATGTCCGATTTCTCTTTTCGGAGACCCCATTATGCTGTGGAGTTCCCAGAGGAGTCCACTGGGAAACAATGCCATTTTCTCTCAAGTAATCTTGAAATTCGCCGCTTAAGTATTCACCACCTCGGTCAGACCTTATTGACTTAATACTTTTATCAAGCTGGTTTTCTACTTCAGCTTTGAAGTCTTTGAATTTCTCAAAGTCTTCAGATTTGTACCGTATAAGGTACACATACCCATATCGTGAGTGATCATAGATAAAGGAAATGAATTCCTACATAGGAATTCAGAATGTTTCCAAGCGTCGATCGCACTGATCACTTGGATGTTAATCTCACCCTCCGCGGGTACATGAGCATCTTCCTTTAGGAACTTCGCAAGGTTCAACGAGGTCAAGTAAAAGAACATCTTCTGTTGCAACCTTTTGAAATTCTGACCAGTGAATTTTTCAGGTTTTTCAGCAACAGAATTGACATGGCTCACATGTCCAACATGTTGACTAGCCATAGAGGCAGCAACACCTTGGCCAGCCCCAAAGGCTGCCAGATTAAGCCCAGCGGCTGAAGCATGTTAGCCAGCCGAAGAGGCTGCCACAACACTTTGGCCACTCGAAGAGGCTGCCACATTTGGATCAACTGTGTTTGGACTGATTTCCATATCCACAGAACAAATTTTTGTTTTAAGACTGTATTACAAGTATTCCAAATACAATGATTGGTAGTTACAAGGAAATCCAAAATAGGCTTAATTTCAGCCTAGCAGACCCTCTCGACAGACCCTGAAATCAGACCTTCTCGGCAGACCCTGAAATCAGACCATCACGTCAGACCCACGCAGCAGACCCTGAGAGCAGAGGCAGACGCTGAGAGCATAGGCAGACACTGAGAGCAGAGGTTGGCGAGTAGAGGCAGAGGCTGGTGAGCGGAGGCAGAGGCTGATGAGCGGAGGCAGAGGCTGATGAGCGGACCCTCACGAGCGAACCCTGAAATCAGCCCAAATCTTCACTTTTTCGAGGCTTGTTGATTTCAACAATATCCTTAAAATAAATTCGTCCTCTGCCGTAGGTGCAGTAGAACGTGAGACGATTGTTTCCCAGGATACAACGGAAAACGAACGAGTATGGGCACCACCAAAAACCCGTTACCAACGAACCACTAAAGTGTTTGAACTGTTCCCAAACAAAACAATGAAAAACCGAGGATGAATGTTTTTCCTTAAAACTGAAAGCTGTATGTTTTGTATATATTGTATATATCTTTTTTTTAAAACGAAAATACAGCATGCCTTTTTATAGAAAAAAATAAGATAAGTATGCCATTAATCATATTAATAAGGGACCTTTCGATTGAAGTAACAAATTAATTAATGGAATTAATTAAATGTTAGGGAACTTCAAAGGTTTGGAAAAATAAAGAGACAAGCAAAAATTGGCTGGGCCTAGCCCGCACAATTTGGTCTGGCATTCGTGTACGCAGGACGCGCGGGTGCACACGAGCCAAGCCTGTTCGGATTTTGATTTGCACCCCCCTGCGCGCGCACGTAGAGAGAGCCTCTATCCTTACAACACTTACCCATCTACATATGAGTAATTATATATAAAGACAATTTCTCTCTTATAGCTTTCCCATTTGGGACAAGCACATTTTCCTTTATTTTCCAACACCAATGGGTGAACTTTGAGCAACAATTTCTCATTCACCCAAGCACCATTTTAAGCATATGAATATACCATTTCGAACTACTCACGGAGGAGTATCCGAATCATTCAATAACAACCACTAACACGAAGTGGATCATGCTTAAAATTGTGCCTCAAAATGCTTACTCATAAGCATTTTCCAACAATCCCCCAAATGAATGAAATTGGCGAAAAACGTCAAATAAAATATTTTATAAAACATTTTATTTTGACCTAGAAGAGTTCAACGGTTCAACACCTGCATAGGATAGGTAAGCCTCAGCCTTTGAACCTTCCCTTGTGAAAATATATCTCATTTACTGGCTGACAGTGGACGCGATATCATTGAACTGTACTGCCGTTAATGTAAATGGAAAACATATATCACATAGATATTTTACCTAACACATCTGAGTTCTCATGATTATGTTCATTTTGGCCATGAACATCTGCCTGGTTCTGCAAGAGTTTCTAAGAATTGTGCCCCATATAATTCCCTTTGAAGCGGCCCCACTTCTCTCTCACATAGGTGATTTCTTATTTAAGAGTATCTCGTAATAATTCGCTCGGATTCCCGATGCATAAGAATCATTAAAAGCCTTTGCTTAACCTTTATCCATACGAGCATCATTGTTTTATTTCACCATAGGAATGGACTAGAGGGTAACCCCCCATAGTGAACCAATTATGTCTTTTACGAGTGGGTCGTCCCATTGAACCTAGATCTTGGGATCTCCAGTCAACAAGGTTGGGTTTTCCTTTGTAATCAACATTTATCTAACAGGCTTTAGTCTCATTCCCCTCGATGATTTCTCAACTAACTCTCTGTTTAACCCTTTGGTTAGCAGATCCGCAATATTATCCTTTGACTTTACATAGTCAATCAAAATAACTCCAGTAGAGAGTAATTGTCTAACGGTATTATGTCTACGACGTATGTGTCTATACTTACCATTATACATGTTGTTATGCGCCCTTCCAATTACAGATATCGCAATGAATGCAAATTGCTGGCACTAGCTTAGGCCAACTTGGAATATCCTCTAGAAAATTTCAAAGCCATTCTGTTTCTTCAGCACACTTATCTAATGCAATGAATTCTGATTCCATTGTAGATCTGGCTATCACAGTCTGTTTGGAGGATTTCCATGATATGTGCTGAATGAGTTAAGTGATTCCTTGTACGGTGTGTACACCGGAATGAAAACAGCAAAAGGGCTTTGAGAATCTTTAGATCGGAAATATAAAATTGTTGATAAGAGTACTCCAGTACTTACATTTTACTCGTAATTATGGGTTGCACTATCATAGATATCCAGCTGTAATCAAATGATACAGTGATGATAATTGGATATCTGATATGAAAGACTCAAAGTCTACCAGTGGCTATGTGTTTACACTAGCAAGTGCAGCTATATCATGGAAATCCTCCAAACAGACTGTGATAGCCAGATCTACAATGGAATCAAAATTCATTGTATTAGATAAGTGTGCTGAAGAAGCAGAATGGCTTCGAAATTTTCTAAAGGATATTCCAAGTTGGCCTAAGCCAGTGCCAGCAATTTTCATTCATTTCGATAGTCAATCTGCAATTGGAAGGGCGCATAACAACATGTATAATGGTAAGTCTAGACACATACGTCATAGACTAATACTGTTAGACAATTACTCTCTACTGGAGTTATTTCGATTGACTATGTAAAGTCAAAGGATAATATTGCGGATTCGCTAACAAAAAGGGATAAATAGAGAGTTAGTTGAGAAATCATCGAGGGGAATGAGACTAAAACCTGTTAGATAAATGTTGATTACGAAGGAAAACCCAACCTTATTGACTGGAGATCCCAAAATCTAGGTTCAATGGGACAACCCACTCGTAAAAGACATAATTGGTTCACTGTGGGGGGTTACCCTCTAGTCCATTCCAATGGTGAAATAAAACAGTGATGCTCGTATGGATAGAGGTTAAGCAAAGGCTTTTAATGATTCTTATGCGTCGGGAATCCGAGCGAAGTATTACGAGATACTCTTAAATAAGAAATCATATATGTGAGAGAGAAATAGGGCCGCAAAGGGAATTGTATGAGGCACAATTCTTAGAAACTCTTGCAGAACCAGGCAGATGTTCATGGCCAAAATGAACATAATCATGAGAACTCAGATGTGTTAGGTAAAACATCTTTGTGATATATGTTTTCCATTTACATGAACGAAAGTACATTTCAATGATATCGCGTCTACTGTCAGCCAGTAAATGAGATATATTTTCACAAGGGAAGGTTCAAAGGCTGAGGCCTACCTTCCTATGCAGGTGTTGAACCGTTGAACTCTTCTAGGTCAAAATAAAATGTTTTATAAAATATTTTTATTTGACGTTTTTCGCCAATTTCATTCATTTGGGGGATTGTTGGAAAATGCTTATAAGTAAGCATTTTGAGGCATAATTTTAAGCATGATCCACTTCGTGTTAGTGGTTGTTATTGAATGATTTGGATACTCCTCCGTGAGTAGTTCGAAATGGTATATTCATATGCTTAAAATGGTGCTTGGGTGAATGAGAAATTATTGCTCAAAGTTCACTCATTGGTGTTGGAAAATAAAGGAAAATGTGCTTGTCCCAAATGGGAAAGCTATAAGAGAGAAAGTGTCTTTATATATAATTACTCATATGTAGATGGGTAAGTGTTGTAAGGATAGAGGCTCTCTCTACGTGCGCGCGTAGGGGGAGTGCAAATCAAAATCCGAACAAGCTTGGCTCGTGTGCATCCGCGCGTCCTGCGTACACGAATGCCGGACCAAATTGTGCGGGCTCGGCCCAGCCAATTTTTGTTTGTCTCTTTATTCTTCCAAACCTTTGAAGTTCCCTAACATTTAATTAATTCCATTAATTAATTGTTACTTCAATCGAAAGGTCCCTTATTAATATGATTAATGGCATACTTATCTCATTTTTTCTGTAAAAAGGCATGCTGTATTTTCGTTTTAAAAAAAGATATATACAATATATACAAAACATACAGCTTTTGGTTTTAAGGAAAAACATTCATCCTCGGTTTTTCATTGTTTTGTTTGGGAAGAGTTCAAACACTTTAGTGGTTCGTTTGTAACGGGTTTTTGGTGGTGCCCATACTCGTTCGTTTTTTGTTGTATCCTGGGAAACAATCGTCTCACGTTCTACTGCACCTTCGGTAGGGGACAAATTTGTTTTAAGGATATTTTTGAAATCAACAAGCCTAAAAAAAGTGAAGATTTGGGCTGATTTCAGGGTCCGCTCGTGAGGGTCCGCTCATCAGCCTCTGCCTCCGCTCATCAGCCTCTGCCTCCGCTCGCCAGCCTCTGTCTCTGCTCGCCAGCCTCTGCTCTTAGCGTCTGCCTCCGCTCTCAGCGTCAGCCTCTGCTCTCAGCGTCTGCCTCCGCTCTCAGCGTCAGCCTCTGCTCTCAGCGTCTGCCTCCGCTCTCAGAGTCTGCCTCCGCTCATCAGCCTCTGCCTCCGCTCACCAGCCTCTGCCTCTGCTCGCCAACTTCTGCTTTCAGTGTCTGCCTATGCTCTCAGCGTCTGCCTCTGCTCTCAGGGTCTGCTGCGTGGGTCTGACGTGAGGGTCTGATTTCAGGGTCTGCCGAGAAGGTCTGATTTCAGGGTCTGTCGGAGGGTCTGCTAGGCTGAAATTAAACCTATTTTGGATTTCCTTGTAACTACCAATCATTGTATTTGGAATACTTGTAATACATAAGCAACGCAATGTGACAATGATCAAATATTGCATATGGCTTGAGTGAGCAGCTCGCGCACGGTTGGATGTTGTTGATCAAATTTCGCATATGGAAAGCTGGTCCATGGCTGGTCGCGCATGGTGGATTATGTTGCATGAGTTACTGCCTTTTATGGTTTGTGTATGACGAGCATTCGGCAGTGAATAAAATATAGATCTATTCGGATCTGGAATTTTGGCAGAAAAAATTCTGGATTAAGAGGAGGAGAGCAGAAAAAATTTTCAAGGTCGATCCCGGGTGCTTTAGCCGCTTCCGCTGTGCGGGGAAAGCGTTTTCTACAATTGGCATCAAGAGCGAGGTTGAAAAGTGTTCTTAACCCTTCTCTTTTTCATTTAAAGTTTATGTTTTTAATATATTTATATGAGTTATAAATATGATAAGCATGTTTAGATGAGTGGGCACAATATGATATTCATATGATGAATGTTTTTGTTATTTCATGTGATGAATGGATTTTGCATTGGTCGTAAATTTTTCCGGCTCTTATTTTTATAGTTGGTTTTGTATTTGGGATGTAAGGCCATAAGGCCATTGTTTACATTTGTTGTAATTTTATTTTTCAATGTAAAATTTTAATTTTTATAATTTGGAGCACCAAAGTCGCAAAAGGAGCCAACACCACTTTGAAGCGGGATTTGAAGACCAAGGGATGCCTTGGTGAATCTTATGTACTAATTAGATTAGTATAGGAAAAATAAGAGCCCAGTCAATGCAAAATATTTTTTATGTTATATATATGTTTATTTCGAATTGTTTGAATAACATGTCATATAGCTTAGGGTGCCCACTCTTGCATTTTACATGCCATAATATGCTTTAGATGCATTATCATTATAGACATAAAAATATGATTTTATGTAATTTAAAATGTTTAAATTAGAATATGATATGCATGGAAATTAATTAATTAGATTAATTGGATTTATGGTTTAAGATTTGAATTCTAATATATTGGGCTTAATTGGTGCATAATAAATTCCATTGGTATATAGGATGAAAACCCGGATATAAATTCCATAGCCGAATCCGAATGGACGGTAATATGGTCTGCACTCGGGATACAATTCCATGTATCATTGGATTTTATAACGCACTAAGATTTATTAAAATGTTTAATTAAAATTTTGACCTTTTTTAGAATTCTATAAATTTTAAACTTACTAGTGTTCTAGTATTTTAAGAGTTAAAATATAATAGCTCACTAATACCACTCTAATTAAATTAGTTTAATTGAGTAAAATTATTAGTAGAGACTAATGGAATATTAGTGATACAATTTTTAAGAGTTAAAATTGGCTAGGTCACTTATGTTAAACTAGTGTAAATAAAAATTATGATTTAGCCGCCATAAATTTATCCACACTAGTTAAAATAAAATATTAGATATTTTATAGATAGAAACCTTATTTTTAAAATAGTGAGTGGGAGAGGGATATACGATAGTATAGCCCGCGATCTCCGTTGTTAGTCCAAAAACGTGAGATTCAAAAGGCGCCTCGAGACGGCTTTGCTTTCGTCCCCTATGGATGATGTCAATTTTGGGTCAATATCAGGTTTGGGTTCCGAGAGGATAGGGATTCTAGATGTATCTTGTGAACTGACCTACCCTACGGCGGCACTTCACTCGTTAAGTCCAAGAATCCCGAAACGGCGGGTTACACTCACAAAGGAATAATTAACTGTTGATAAAATTCCTTGATCAAATGAAACAGTAGTTGTTTAATGTAGGAATAAGAGTTATTCCCGCATATATTAAATTGACTGAGATTGTCTCGATCTATCATGCAAGTACTTGACCTACCCTACGGCGGCACTGACTTGTGGAATGATAGATTTTTGTGGCATAGTAATTCTCTTAGGTTTCTAATTCATTATTCATGGTTCATGCATCATGTTTAATTTTATGCCAAAATTATTTGATGATTTTAATATGCGATGAATGAATGTTAAATACATGTTTATTTTATTTTTCATTCATGGTTTCTCCAATTATTTCCATACTCTCAAACGATAAATTAACGGGAGAAAACTATGTTAAATGGAAAAGTAACATGAACGTTATCCTGGTCTGTGAAGACCTAGACGGAGGAGACTCCTCCCCAGCTTGCCAGAAATGTTGGCCAAGTTGTGCGCGATACCTACCAGAAATGGGTCGCAGTAAATGAGAAAGCCCGCTGCTACTTGCTAGCAGGGTTGTCTGAGGTTCTTGCTGCAAAGCATGAACCTATGGCTCTAGCATCTCAGATGATGGAGTCATTGCAGGTCATGTTTGGGCAGCCTTCGGAGCGTCAACGCCATGAGGCCATGGTCTCAGCGATGACTGCTAGGATGAAGGATGAGACATCAATCCGAGAGCACGTCTTTAGGATGATGACCTATCTCAACACTGCTGAAACCCATGAAGCTCGTATTGACGAGCGTAGCCAGGTGACCAAGATTATAGAAACTCTTCTGAAGAGTTTCCTGCAGTTTAAAAGAAACTATGTTATGAAAAAGTTGACTTTTACTTTGACCTAACTACTTAATGAGCTCACCCATTACGAGTTCATGCTTGTGGATCCTCGTAAGTCCGGTGTTGAGGCAAATATTGCCGAGTCTTCTAAATCTACAAAGATAAAGAAGAATAACACTGGAAAGGCTAAGGGTATAACTATTTGATATTCATAAAGACCTTGCTGAAGGTAACTTTAATATAAGAGTCAGGACAAGAGATGTTGTTTCAGTAAAATAGTGGGAGTTATCAGTTTTCAATTTTTTCAAATAAAAGTTATTTGAATTTGAACAAAGTTGTGTTTGTTCTTGTTTTGTCATGGAAATTTGATTTATGTTCAAAACTGTTGCATGATGGTTATCATTTATCTAATAATAATAGTTATTATTTCATAAATGGATTACCTATATGCTGAGGAAACTAGAAGATAACTTGTATGTGTTAAGACCGTTAACACATAAGCCACTGCTCAATACTGAAATATTTTAGGTTGAGAAACCTAAAACTAAATAGTAAAAGATTTCTCACGATGACACATATCTATGGCGTCTTAGACTTGGTCATATCATACTTGACCAGATAAATAGATTGATAAAGAACAGAGCCTTAAACTAGTTAAAGCTCGGGACTTTACCAGTTTGTGAATCTTGTTTAGAAGGAAAAATAACCAAGAGTCATTTTACTGGAAAATGTATAAGAGCCAGTCAACCACTTGAGCTAATACATTCGAACATTTGCGGACCGATGAATGTAAGATCTCGAGGTGGTTATGAATACTTCTTCACATTCATTGACGATTATTCAAGATATGGGTATGTCTACCTAATGCATCACAAATCAGAGACCTTTGAAAAGTTCAAAGAGTATCGTGCTGAGGTTGAGAACCAATTAGGTAAGACAATCAAAGCTCTACGATCAGATCGTGGAGGGGAATACCTTGACAGAGATTTTGAGGAATCCTTAGTTGAGTATGGGATAGTATCCCAGCTCACAACGCCTGGAACACCACAACAAAATGGTGTTGCAGAGAGGAGAAATCAGACCTTTCTAGACATGATGAGATCTATGTTTAGTTATAGCTCACTACCTAGTTCATTCTGGGGATATGCACTGCAAACCACAATGCATATCATTAATGTAGTTCCATCTAAGTCTGTTCCTAAGACTCCCTTAGAGTTATGGAATGGTCGTAAAACTAGTTTATGACATTTCCGCATATGGGGTGTCCAGCACATGTGCTGAAGAATAAGACTACAAAGTTGGAACCACGTTCTCAGGTGTGCCTATTTGTAGGCTATCCTAAGGAAACTAGGGGTGGATTCTTCTACAGTCCTGATGATAACAAAGTGTTTGTATCGACAAATGCTACATTTCTAGAGGATGACTATATGAGTGAGTTCAAGCCTCAAAGTAAGGTGTTACTCGAGGAGTTACTTGCTGGTTTGACCAGCACGCCATCATCAACAAAATTTAACAAATACATAGCACCTTCGACATCTGAGAGTCAGATGCAAGCTCATCAGAATGATCTACTGCCTAGACGTAATGAGAGGGTTGTACGATAACTTGATCGCTACCTTGGGGTTGGAGAGGCACAAGTTGTCGCATCCAACGATGGCGTAGATGATCCATTGACCTATCGTAGTGCAATGGATGATTCTGACAAAGAGGAATGGCTCAAAGCTATGAACCAATAGATGGAGTCCATGCACTCCAACTCAGTCTGGGAACTTGTAGACCAACTTGATGGGGTGAAACCCATAGGTTGCAAGTTGATCTACAAGAGGAAGAGGGGATCAGATGGGAAGGTACAGACCTTCAAGGCTAGACTAGTGGCCAAGGGTTATACCCAGAAAGAGTGAGTTGACTATGAGGAAACTTTCTCGCCAGTAGCCATGCTTAAATCCATCCGCACTCTTCTATCCATTGCTGCATATTATGACTATGAAATTTGGCAAATGGATGTCAAGACTGCATTCTTGAATGTCAATCTTAATGAGAGTATCTATATGATACAACCAGAAGGGGTTCATCGCCCAAGGTCAAGAGCAAAAAGTTTGCAAGCTGCAAAGGTCCATTTATGGACTCAAGCAGACATCTCAATCTTGGAATATAATATTTGATACCACGATCAAGTCTTATGAATTTGAGCAGAATGTTGATGAGTCTTGTGTATACAAGTGCATCATTGACGGGAAGGTGGTTTTTCTTGTTTTATACGTCGATGATATTTTACTCATTGGGAATGATGTAAAGATATTATCAGACTTGAAAACCTGGCTAGCTAACCAATTCCAAATGAAAGATTTGGGAGAGGCCAGTTATGTTCTTGGGATTCGGATACTTCAGGATCGCAAGAAATGACTGTTAGCTATATCTCAGGCATCCTATATCGACATGATCCTTGTGAGATTTGGGATGCAGAATTCCAAGAAAGGCAATCTGCCTTATCGGCATGAAATTCATTTGTCGAATGAACAGTTTCCTAAGACACCTCAAGATGTTGAGGAAATGAGACATATCTCATACGCCTCAACAGTTGGTAGTCTCATGTATGCTATGTTATGCATGAGACCGAACATCTGTTTTCCAGTGGGAGTAGTCAATAGGTTTCAGTCAAACCCAGGATTGGATCACTGGGTGGCTGTCAAACACATTCTCAAGTATCTTAAGAGAACGAGAGATTATATGCTTGTGTATTTCGGTGAGGATATGATCCTATGGGATATACAGACTCTGATTTTCAGACAGATGTCGATTCTAGGAAATCCATATATGGATCAGTGTTCACCCTAGGTGGATGGGCTATAGTATGGAGAAGTGTAAAGAAATCTTGCATTACTAACTCCACCATGGAGGCTGAGTAAGTAGCAGCTTGTGAAGCAGCTAAGGAATCAGTCTAGTTCCGTAAATTCTCGGGAGATCTGGAAGTTGTTCCAAATGTGGATAAATCACTCACACTTTATTGCGATAATAGTGGGGCAGTGGCAAATTCAAGGGAACCAAAAAGCCACAAGAGGGGAAAACATATAGAGAGGAAATTCAAAGAACCTGGCTGACCCGTTTACAAAGACCTTGTCGGCTAAAGTGTTTAAGGTCACCTAGATGGTCTAGGATTACGTGACATGTCTCATTTTCTCTAGTGCAAGTGGGAGATTGTTGGGATGTATGCCCTAGAGTTATATGTGATGTAAACGATTTTATGTGTTAAAACGATGCATTATTCATTTATCAAAGTGTTTGTTTAATTTTCGCATATTATATATCATCTTGAATACCCTAGATTACTTATATGTCTTCAGACTTAGTGTATTAGTGTCATACACAAGAGGATTTAAGTCTGAAGTTTGTAATCTTAAATAGTCCATAGAGAGCAAACAAAACGGGTACTTTATTTGTGGTTTATTTATAGCTGCGGTCCATTCTATATTTATATGGCGACTTTGATCCGGGATCGTCCATGTAGAGACATGAGAATGAAGGCACCTTGTATGATGTGATCATATAGGACTGGACCCAGATGGAAATGACATTCTTATAATATTTGTTAAACAAAGAAAGTCATTTCGATCTACTAGATGGTCATATATGGATTGATCTTAATCCCGAGTGTACTACGAACTCCTGCATGGCAGGCTATGTCCTTTGATTTACAAAGGTAAAGTTGGTGTAGCAGTCCCGACCAATATCTACGTACTTTGGGGGCATAGTCTGTTGTGTAGCTGGGAACGTTTTACATAGACATGGAGTTCACTCCTTCTTGCGAGAAGTAGAGGAGTATATTTTTTAAGGGTTGATTCGGTGCTTGAACGATTTGAGCGCTCAAGTCTTTCTATTACGAATAGAAAGATTAAAATTCATAATAGTTATGAATAAATCGTTCATTAGAGAATCAATGGTACTTAAGGTAAAAATAATTAGAGGGTATAACGGACATTATGACCCGACTCTAATTACGAGATACTCGTGAATGGTCAATTCGTATGTAATGACTATATCGATGGACACCGACTTGGTTCGACTTAATATATCATCTGCGGCTAGGGGTGGGCGCGGTTCGGTTTGGTTCGGTTTTTGCTAAAAACCGAACCAAACCATATTTTACGGTTCAGATTTTTTACCTCTCAAACCAAACCATTAAATAACGATTTGGTTCGGTTTGAAAATTTTTTAAACCCGCGGTTTACGGATTGGTTCGGTTCGGTTTACGGATTATTATATTTAAAATAAAATTTCATCCACTTAAGTGAAAAAAATAAAAAAAATAAAAAACTAGTCTATCCAACAAATGGTATGAAGTGCTAGGGTGTAAGCTGTGACTCCAGGGAACATATGCACTCCATAAAGGATTGAAAAATGAGACACAATTAATTCTTGTATTTTTTTTAAGAATTACCTCGAATAATGATGCTACCATCATTCTAATTAAGAGACAAATCCAACATCTTACTTTCAAGAATAATGATGCTACCATAAAATAAATAAATTGAAGAATAAAAGTATTAACAAATAAATATATTAACAAAAATTTAAGAATAAAAGTATTAACATACTAATAAAAAGAAAACATAGAATAAAATTAAAAGAAAAATACAAATTTTTTTATAAAAATTTATATTTTTTAATTATAACGGTTCGATTCGGTTTAACAGGTGCGGTTCAGATTAGGTCCTGAACCGAACCGTAAACTGTTTGGGGTGGGCCAATCCGAACCGCAAACCAAACCGTTAGGAAAAAAACCGTAAATTCAGTACAGTTTGGTTCGATTTGCGGTTTGGTTCGGTTCGGTCGGTTTTTTTGCCCACCCCTATCTGCGGCGACGAGAGTGCAACTTCGGGTTGTTAATGGAATAACCCGGAGTTAATAATTCAGAATATTTAATTAAGAGCTTAATTAAATATTTCGAGATTATTGGAGCTCGGAACCGTAGGTCCATTTGGTCCCCGTGCTAGCTCGATTTACTATAGCGGATTTAGTATAATTGGATAGTCCAATTATATACTCACACATGTATAAATATTATTAATATGATTAATAATATTATTTGTCACACTTAGAACTATATATTAAAAGTTAATATATGATTTATATAATAAATGATTATATGATAATTATTTATTATTAATAATTAAATTATATATGATGTAATTTAAATGAAGGCTAAAGTTGTAATTTCCAAATTAAAGGGTTTTGGAAACCCTTGATTAATTTTGGAAGTTACAAATCTATAATGGTATTAAACTTTTTGATTTTGTAACATATTTGGCTTTATGGAAAGCTAATACAATTGTTGCAAAAATTAATAAAGAAAATATATGCCATTGCCGATTTTGTCATGGAAGAAAAGGGAAGTTTTTGATGGTTTTGGTAGTTATCAAAAATTGAAAAGGCAAATTACATAATTAATTTTTGTAATTGATTTGGTCATTCAATTCTTGATTGATGTTACAAAAATTAAAAAGATATTTTCTTAGCCTTGGTCGATTCTTGATGGATGGGGAAGGGAGTGGTTGATTTGTTTTTGGAAACAATTTAACCTAAGTATATAAAGAAAATTTGATTTTCTTTTTGGAGGACTCTCATTCTTGCAACCCTAGCCTCCTTCTTCTTCTTCACCATTCTCTCAAAAGTTGAGAAATACCATTGAAGAACAAAAGAAGAAAAATAAAAATATTATTGTGTAACAAAATCTCTAAATAGTTTAGGGATTTATCTTGTGAGTGTAGCCAACCCTACTTTCCGTTGGTAACGAGACATAGCTCGGAAGATCAATTGGTGGATCTGATTTCTTATCAAACGTCCATGGCTCGGTAATCATGCAAAGGAAAAAGTTGATCAGCTCACGTAGATGATCAAAGCATTTAACGCATGGTGCATGGAAGTCGAAAGATCATTATAGACAAAAGGTTTTCACTTTTAAAGTTTTTGGTGGAATCAGATAATGGGACAAGTGTGTTTGAATTTGGCTGAAAGGTGGCCATTATCATAGTAATAATCTGCGCATGATAATTATTTTTGGCGTTAATAAAAGAGGCCAAAGTGGCGTGAGCAAGTATAAGCAACGCAATGTGACAATGATCAAATATTGCATATGGCTTGAGTGAGCAGCTCGCGCACGGTTGGATTTTGTTGATCAAATTTCGCATATGGAAAGCTGGTCCATGGCTGGTCGCGCATGGTGGATGATGTTGCATGAGTTACTGCATTTTATGGTTTGTGTATGACGAGCATTCGGCAGTGAATAAAATATAGATCTATTCGGATCTGGAATTTTTGGCAGAAAAAATTCTGGATTAAGAGGAGGAGAGCAGAAAAAATTTTCAAGGTCGGTCCCGGGTGCCTAAGCCGCTTCCGCTGCGCGGGGAAAGCGTTTCCTACATTAGAGTGTATGAGTTCTAATGTCTCCGCTGCACGCTGTCCTTTACCTTTGAAGGGTAATTTGGTCATTTTACCAAGTAAACAAGACTCACAAGTTCCATAAGGTTCATATTTGAAGGGTCTGAAATACCCATCCTTATGTAGCTTAGTTAATCTTGTTTCATTGATATGACCTAAGCGACTGTACCATATAAGTGATTCATTGAGATTATTCGAGTTAACGTTGTATATATTAGAGGTTGAACATTCTTTGTTAGTTTGTAAAACATAGATACCATTATTCAAAATACCATCTCCATATTTTATTTCATTGAAATAAATAGAACATTCATTACACACTTATTAGGCATGAAAAGCCTTTATTACATAAAGAAGAAATTGAAATGATGTTCTTTACTAGAGACGGTACATAAACACAATCTTCTAAGTCTAAAACTAAACCATTCGGCAAAACTAATGAATAAGTCCCCACGCACAATGCAGCCAGTTTTGCTCCATTACCCATGCGTAAGTCAACCTCCCCATGACGGAGTCTCCTACTGTTTCTCAGGCCCTGCACATTGTTACACAAGTGAGTCCCACAACTGGTGTCAAGCACCCAAGTAGAAGGTTCAGAGTTTGAGAATATAGTTCAATCATATACAACATACCTGAAGCATTGGGCTTCTTGGCCTCTTGGGCTCCCTAGCTTCCTTGGCTTTCAAGGATCTGTAGTCTTTCTTCCAATGACCCTTATTTCCACAAAAGAACATTTCCCCTTTCCCTTTTTTTCTCCACCTTACCATTGGGCTTTAGGTGATCTGGAGCATTGGCCTTGCCCTTATTTTTCTTTGGGCCTCGTGGCTTCAGGTCTGTACCCGTAAGCATGACGGAGGTTTTAAGCTCCGATTTCAAGTCATTCTCTGCTTGTTTTATCAGATTGTGCAATTCTGCTAAATTAGCTTCTTTATCAGACAGATGAAACTGCATAATAAAGTTAGAGAATTCTTTTGGTAAGTGTAGGCATTGAATTTCGCATGTGAAACCCGATGATGAGTCTCAGTTGGAGGCACTACTTTTTTAGCTAAGGATATTGCGGGAAACGGAGGTCGGAAGGGGAAATTCAGAATAAGTACGTCATCAAGTTCATTTCACAAGCTCACTGTCTTCGTTAGTGCTGCGTTCGTTACTACGTTTGAACGTCAGGCAGATTGCGGACGTTCGTGCCGCGTTCGAATTGGCGTTCGAACGGAGTCGGTATTTCTGGTTTTGCTGCTAGCCTCGCACCCCAGCCCAATTAGCCCCCCAAAGCCCATAAAACACATCCCAATTTAAATAAATAGATATTAATTAAAACTTTAACTAAATAAGATAATAATTAAATTAATTAAATAATTAAATAAAACATTTACCAAACATAAAATAAACAATTACCAACTTAAACTAAAATCATGCCTAATTAAAATCAATCCTAACCAATCAAAGCTAATTAAATATTTGACTTCCTAATCTAATAAGACATCTACCAATTTAAATTAGTTGACTTCCTAATTCAATAAGATACCCACCAATTTAGATTAGTTGACTTCCTAATTTAAAATATTTTGTCCCCCCTCAATCTTGTATATACCATTCCTATCACTCATAATTTGGAAACTAGATATGTTCCTTGTGAGACAAGGGCAAACCCTAGCTCTCTCATATATAAACATGCACTAACCTAGCCCTCTCAACTCCACTCTCTCGAATCTCCCTAGCTCATTCACAAAAAAAGCCCTATCAACTCTCCACTCTCTCTAATACACGCCCAAGACATCAAGACACTCTCCAGATCACAAAAAAAATTACAAAACACAAACAACACACACAACAACCCTTCCCTCACCAAATTAACGAGAACAGCACACAGCAGCCCCCTAACCCTTGAAATCAGCCCCTGACAGCACCGAAACTACCCCTGAAATCAGTCCCAAATAGCAGCCCAATACCTCCCCAAACACACCAAAACCGTAGCCTAAAACACCAAAAGAGCACCCAAAACAGTCCACCAAGAACATCAGAACAATCCACCAAGAACATCAAAATAGTCCACAAACAGTAAGCAAAAATACAGAGGAAACAGCGGTGAAACCACAAGGAAACAGCAGCAAACGGAGTCGAAAACAGTAGCTCGAGCGGCCGTACAGCGAAGGAAAAGGCAAACCATTGAACCAGAAAAGTTACGGAGCATTACCCCTTCCGATTTTCGTGAAACGCGAGTCCGAGAGACGGCTTAAAAGGTTAGACCTGAGGGTACTTCCCATACTCATCTTCATTTGATTCTTGTTATTTATTTTGACTGTATTTTACTTCTTTGTTGAATATTGTTTGTGTATGATGTGTGTTGTGGGTATTGGATGAATGGAAGGGTGTCATCTCTTGTGGTATATAGGATGGAAACCCAGACGTAAATTCCGTAGCCGAATCCGAATGGACGGTAGTGCGGTCTGTACTTGGGATACAACTCCACGTACCACTTGAGTAAACGGCACCCTCTTTTGTTTTGTGTTGCTTTGGTTTATTTATTTTTCGTCACTTAAATTCTGCATGTTGCTTATTTGTGCATGACTCAATCGAGCGCATGGGCTTAGTAAGTGGAATGAAAGATCCCCTACGGGGAGGGGTTAAAGCCCTTTTACCACGATGCTTTGCCGCGCCGGTTGACGTGTGTTCGGTTGGATGTAAGATGTGTTCAATCGGGCATACTTAGTTTGATATGATTGTCTTTATGTTTGTATGCATGATGTGATGTGACACGCATGGGCTTAGTATGTTGGTCTAAAGGTCCTCTCTTTGAGAGATCAAGAGCCCCAAAAGGCCACCTTTACGGCAGTACTTCGCCGCGCCCCTTTATTTTGTTGTATGTATTGCGTCCTATTCATGCATCAGGTCTGTTCCCGTTCGAACGCGTTTACGAACGCAACTCGAACGCGCATGCATTTTGCCTATCATGCATCAGGTCTCATTTCCGTTCGAACGCGTTCACGAACGCCCAACGAACGTGAGCATTCTGTTTCATTTCTGTTCGAACGCGTTCACAAACGCCACACGAACGTGAGTATTCTGTTTCATTTCCGTTCGAACGCATTCACGAACGTCATACGAACGTGAGCAATCTGTTTCATTTCTGTTCGAACGCGTTCACAAACGCCCCACGAACGTGAGTATTCTGTTTCATTTTCGTTCGAACGCGTTCACAAACGCCATACGAACGTGTGCATTCTGTTTCATTCCCGTTCGAACGCGTTTACGAACGCTACTCGAACGAGAACCTTCTGTTTACCGTTCGAACGCGTATACGAATGCTGCACGAACGCATACGGTAAACAGATTCTCTCACATCACATTACGACATGTCCATCTTGGCATATGGTTACCCCTTTTTTTACGCTATGCATTTGTATTACCTCTCTAGTTGTCTATTTCTGTTATGCGCCTACAATATTATTTGTCGTCATTTTGATTTCCTTTACATTACACGCAAATGTTACCATGACTGTTTGTGTTTATATTTACATGAATGATTGAATTCTTATGACGTTATGTGTTTGTTGTTGCAAAGGCCTATCTTTGAGCATGTGAATTGGCAATAAGATTTGGTTTCATGTATGTTAGATGTAAACTATACTTTTAAGCATGTGAATCTAGGATTGTGGTGCACTTGGAAATGTATGTCATAGGCTTGGTTGAATATTGCATAAATCTTACATTACAAGTTGCATAAGTAAGGGACCATTCCGAACCCAATGGTTTGAGGTCTTCCCTTGCGAGGGGTGAGTGCGGCCTTAAATCTTTGTCCCGGTTCACACCGGGTGGCGACTCCCTTATTCTCCGGTTTAGTCCTCCGTTGGCTACTCCGTACTCCCAACTAGGCCCCCGAGCCTGGAACAGCATTGCGTCGCCCAGATTATGTGTTCCCACAGTCTGGCGACTCCACTGGGGATAGAGAATCGGCCCCGAAATAATGCCTTGTAATGTATAGATTTATGCTTTAATTAACCGTGTCTACAAATGTGTGAAATGGGGGTTGTGATCAAAGGCATTTTGAGGCTAGGTAATGGTTTGGTGTCTTCCTTCACTCACTACCTTTCTAGAAGGAAAAGCTGTGAAGGCACCTAGATAGCCATCTACTCGTATCCTGTTGTGATGGACTAATTTGGAGGACTCGTTGTTTATTCCTGACACCAAGCGATAAGAGCCTAAGAGGCTTGGGTATTTAAGTGAGCCTCGCTCCACCTTCCCTCTGGGGAATCTACAATGGGAAATCCATTTGACAGTCTGTCACACACCATAGCTCATCGGCACGTACCTTAGTGTATAAAAAAGGGTGTGCTCACTTGGTTGCTCGAACCCTTGATTGGGGAGACCTAGTTGTGGGCCGTCCTTTGCCTATGAGAGCCTTTGTCCATACTCCCACGAACCCATGCGTAGACCGGGTTGTATAGCCTATAAAAAATATTTCCTTGTGCTTTAGGACCATTATCATTTGGATGAATTGGACTCTTTGTCAAAAATGCGAACTTGCTGGGCCATTTAAACTGGGGCAAGTTCGTATCCTATGACAATTAGGCCCAAAGCTTCTGAAATGATGGTGGGCCACACGGTAGAAGTTATTATTTTATGTTTATAATATCTTCCTTGTATGCTTATGTTTGGGAACATTGCTATTTGAATCCATCTGAGTCTTTTGTTATGAGATATGGGCTTGTTGGGCCATTTAAACTGGGACAAGAACATATCTTATGACGATTGGGCCAAAAGGTTTCTAAATAACAATGGGCCATTTTATGATTGTGTTCGGAATATTATCATTTGGATTTAGTTGGGCTCTTTGCCATAAGACATGAACTCGTTGGGCCATTTAAACTGGGACGGGTTCACTCTTATGACAGTTGTCCCAAAAGCTTCTAAAATGATAATAGGCCGATTTGTTTGAGGATTTTATTTGATTTAGTATATGTTATATACTTCTTATGCATATCATGCATACATACATCATGCTAACCCTTGTGCTCAAAAAGCCATCATAGATTCCCGTTGGGTTAGGGAAAAGGGAAGACTCACCAAAATACTGGGAATAGACATGAGTGAATCAGATATTGAGGTATCCCGTATGGATCAGTTGGAAAACAGTCTCGCCAAGGTCACCGAACAGTTGCAAGCCATGACCACTGCCATGGCAAATATAGTTGTGCCCCGTGGTAGGGGAAATTCTGAGAATGTGAGGCGCGAGGAGCCTCCGAATGGGTTGGGGGATGATATCCCCACTTTTGATGATGACATAGCAGAGTATGCAACAGGTAAAGTGATTGGGTCTCAGACAGAATTTTAGAAGCTTCGGATCAGGTTGAAACAGTTACCCGCAAAGTGAGGGGTAAACATGAAGAGTTGTTAGATTATGAGGCAATGACCTTCGGAGAACAGCTGCCAGCTCAGTTTAAAATGCCGGACATGGCCAAGTTTAATGGGAATGGAGACCCAAGAGTCCATCTGTAGCAATATGTCTCAGTCATGAGTTCAATGGGCCTATCACACGCCAGCGCCAAGTCCAAAAGATGTTTGGGATGTCACTCGAGGGGGCACCTGTGGTTTGGTATCATAGCCTTAAGAAGAAGGTTAAAGAAGATTGGAAGGAACTAGCTGATGCTTTTCTGAAGCAGTATGTTACAGACTTAGAAATTGACTTGTCACTCCGTGATTTGGAAACACTAAACAGAAGCCAGAGGAAAATTTCAAAGAGTATGTGATCGCTGGAGAAGCCAGCTTTTGAAAATGCAGACTCGGCCTTCAGAGAAAGACAAATTAAGATGATTATCAAGGGCACCAAGCCCTCTATTTATAGTAAGCTGAGGAGGATGACTTCGATGATTTCTGATTTTTGACAGTTGAGGGAAACTGTCATGGATATTGAGGAAGAGGAGGCTGAAAACAGAAAGTTTTATGGCCAGAATAAAAGAACTTTTGGGGGGCCTTCTGAGACAAAGCCTGCTACTACCGAAGTCGCTGCCATCAGAAACAGGCAATTCTCCAACCTTGGTAGACCTTTGTCGAAGGTGTTTGAAAAGTTACAGGGACAAAGGATCTTGAAACCTTAGAAGGCAAGCCACTTCCACACCCCCACCACCATACATAAATGTGAACCTTTATTGTCACTTCCACCAGCTACATGGCCATGAACCGAAACTGCACTGCACCGCCTCAGGCATGAAATTCAAGATCTCATAGATTCCCATAAAATACCCAACCCATGAAAAGAAACCATCAACCACCAAGCTTCTTACATGGATGATAGTGAAGAACCATAGGCCGAGGAAGAGGCAGTGCTGCAGATGATGGAGATGTTCCTTCTAGTCTATTTGATCCAGTTTTTTAAATGACATTGATTTTGTTACTTTTTCGAACTCTTTTCCTCAACAATAATAAAGACGTTCATTTTGCTGAAACTCTCCTGCAATATGAGAATATTTGAGAAAAGCATTCAACCTTGGTACTATGGAATCCAGTGATGAACACAGGGAACCTTTGAAGTAAGCAAACAGAAAAGATAAGATAGACATTCAGAAATTGGGAATAGAGCCAGTGAAAATATCAGACTGGAAGAGAATTAGTTCACCGAGCCGATCAAAGTAGACAGATTGAAGAAATAGATTGTCTGAGGAAGAGAAGGCTAAGCAGTCACCAAGAGAATTGACGGAAGACCTAACCCGACGGGATAGGAACATTCATGCATGCATACACGTAACGCATTTTGCATCCTTTTGTGTTTGTTCTGTTTTGTAATAACAGGTTTCAAAGGAGAAAAAAAAAAGAAAACGCCGAATGCAAGCCAACCAGAAGCAGTAACAGTACAATGTCAGCAGTCTTCGGGAACGGATCACATGGGCGAGGCCCATATCATCAGTATCAGTTTGGGATGAATCCTGAGGGTCGAGGCCCACATCAGTATCAGTCTGGGGGCGAGGCCCATATCGGTAGCAGTTAGGGCCGAGGCCCACATTATCAGTTGTTTCGGTAATAAGCAGACTCAGGGGGCGAGGCCCATATCGGTAGCAGTTAGGGCCGAGGCCCAAACAGTGTCAGCATTGTTGGGTATGGCATTCTGGGGGGCGAGGCCCACATTACATCGGATCAGTTCTGCCGAGAATGGCACTCCGAGAATGGAGATATAATCCAAGAATGGAGCAGAGTTCAAGAATGAACAAGTCAGAAATGACACTCCGAGAATGGAAATATAATCCAAGAATGGAGCAGAGTTCAAGAATGAACAAGTCGGAAATGACACTCCGAGAATGGAGATATAATCCAAGAATGGAGCAGAGTTCAAGAATGAACAAGTCGGAAATGACACTTCGAAAATGGAGATATGATCCAAGATGGAGCAGAGTTCAAGAATGAACAAGTCGGAAATGACACTCCGAGAATGGAGATATAGTCCGGGAATGGACAGTTCAAGAATGAACAAGCCGAGAATGGCAATCCAAGAATGGAACAGAGTTCAAGAATGAACAAGCCGGGAATGGCATTCCAGGAATGGAAATACAGTTCAGGAATGAACAAGCTGGGAATGGCACTCCAAAAATAGAAGCACGGTTCGGGAATGGACCACCTCACAGTAACGGTTCGGGAATGGACCACCTTACAGTAACGGTTCGGGAATGGACCACCTCACAGTAACAGTTCGAGAATGGACATCTCACAGTAACGGTTCGGGAATGGACCACCTCACAGTAAAGGTTCGGGAATGAACCACCTCACAGTAACGGTTCGGGAATGGACCACATCACAGCACGGTTCGGGAATGAACCAGGGGTCGCAGCACCCCACCATCCAACTCAACTCAACACATGGTAAGTCAAGTGGCAGCTGGCGAGCCAGGTAAGTGAAAATGCATTGCATAACTTTGATAGGATTGTTCAAAGTCACACACTGCATAAGTCCCATCAAAGTGGGGGCGACTGTAGGCATTGCATTTTCGCATGTGAAACCCGATGATGAGTCTCAGTTGGAGGCACTACTTTTTTAGCTAAGGATATTGCGGGAAACGGAGGTCGGAAGGGGAAATTCAGAATAAGTACGTCATCAAGTTCATTTCACAAGCTCACTGTCTTCGTTAGTTCTGCGTTCGTTACTACGTTCGAACTTCAGGCAAATTGCGGACGTTCGTGCCGCGTTCGAATTGGTGTTCGAACAGAGTCGGTATTTCTGGTTTTGCTGCTAGCCTCGCACCCCAGCCCAATTAGCCCCCAAAGCCCATAAAACACATCCCAATTTAAATAAATAGATATTAATTAAAACATTAACTAAATAAGATAATAATTAAATAAATTAAATAATTAAATAAAACATTTACCAAACATAAAATAAACAATTACCAACTTAAACTAAAATCATGCCTAATTAAAATCAATCCTAACCAATCAAAGCTAATTAAATATTTGACTTCCTAATCTAATAAGACATCTACCAATTTAAATTAGTTGACTTCCTAATTCAATAAGATACCCACCAATTTAGATTAGTTGACTTCCTAATTTAAAATATTTTGTCCCCCCTCAATCTTGTATATACCATTCCTATCACTCATAATTTGGAAACTAGATCTCTTCCTTGTGAGACAAGGGCAAACCCTAGCTCTCTCATATTAAACATGCACTAACCTAGCCCTCTCAACTCCACTCCTCTCGAATCTCCCTAGCTCATTCACAAAAAAATCCCTATCAACTCTCCACTCTCTCTAATACACGCCCAAGACATCAAGACACTCTCCAGATCACAAAAAAAATTACAAAACACAAACAACACACACAACAACCCTTCCCTCACCAAATTAACGAGAACAACACACAGCAGCCCCCTAACCCTTGAAATCAGCCCCTGACAGCACCGAAACTACCCCTGAAATCAGTCCCAAACAGCAGCCCAATACCTCCCCAAACACACCAAAACTGTAGCCTAAAACACCAAAAGAGCACCCAAAACAATCCACCAAGAACATCAGAACAATCCACCAAGAACATCAAAACAGTCCACAAACAATAAGCAAAAATACAGAGGAAACAGCGGCGAAACCACAAGGAAACAGCAGCAAAACGGAGTCGAAAATAGTAGCTCGAGCGGCCGTACAGCGAAGGAAAAGGCAAACCATTGAACAAGAAAAGTTGCGAGCATTACCCCTTCCGATCTTCGTGAAACGCGAGTCCGAGAGACGGCTTAAAAGGTTAGACCTGAGGGTACTTCCCATACTCATCTTCATTGATTCTTGTTATTTATTTTGACTGTATTTTACTTCTTTGTTGAATATTGTTTGTGTATGATGTGTGTTGTGGGTATTGGATGAATGGAAGGGTGTCATCTCTTGTGGTATATAGGATGGAAACCCATACGTAAATTCCGTAGCCGAATCCGAATGGACGGTAGTGCGGTCTGTACTTGGGATACAACTCCACGTACCACTTGAGTAAACGGCACCCTCTTTTGTTTTGTGTTGCTTTGGTTTATTTATTTTTCGTCACTTAAATTCTGCATGTTGCTTATTTGTGCATGACTCAATCGAGCGCATGGGCTTAGTAAGTGGAATGAAAGATCCCCTACGGGGAGGGGTTAAAGCCCATTTACCACGATGCTTTGCCACGCCGGTTGACGTGTGTTCGGTTGGACGTAAGATGTGTTCAATCGGGCATACTTAGTTTGATATAATGTCTTTATGTTTGTATGCATGATGTGATGTGACACGCATGGGCTTAGTATGTTGGTCTAAAGGTCCTCTCTTTGAGAGATCAAGAGCCCCAAAAGGCCACCTTTACGGCAGTACTTCGCCGTGCCCCTTTATTTTATTGTTTATGTATTGCGTCTCATTTCTTGCATCAAGTCTGTTCCCGTTCGAACGCGTTTACGAACGCAACTCGAACGCGCATGCATTTTGCCTTATCATGCATCAGGTCTCATTTCTGTTCAAACGCGTTCACGAACGCCATACGAACATGAGCATTCTGTTTCATTTCTGTTCGAATGCGTTCACAAACGCCACACGAACGTGAGTATTCTGTTTCATTTCCGTTCGAACGCGTTCACGAACGCCATACGAACGTGAGAAATCTGTTTCATTTCTGTTCGAACGCGTTCACAAACGCCCCACGAACGTGAGTATTCTGTTTCATTTCCGTTCGAACGTGTTCACAAACGCCATACGAACGTGTGCATTCTGTTTCATTCCCGTTCGAACGCGTTTACGAACGCTACTTGAACGAGAACCTTCTGTTTACCGTTCGAACGCGTATACGAACGCTGCACGAATGCATACGGTAAACAGATTCTCTCACATCACATTACGACATGTCCATCTTGGCATATGGTTACCCCTTTTTTTACGCTATGCATTTGTATTACCTCTCTAGTTGTCTATTTCTGTTATGCGCCTACAATATTATTTGTCGTCATTTTGATTTCCTTTACATTACACGCAAATGTTACCATGACTGTTTGTGTTTATATTTACATGAATGATTGAATTCTTATGACGTTATGTGTTTGTTGTTGCAAAGGCCTATCTTTGAGCATGTGAATTTGGCAATAAGATTTGGTTTCATGTATGTTAGATGTAAACTATACTTTTAAGCATGTGAATCTAGGATTGTGGTGCACTTGGAAATGTATGTCATAGGCTTGGTTGGATTATTGCATAAATCTTTACATTACAAGTTGCATAAGTAAGGGACCATTCCGAACCCAATGGTTTGAGGTCTTCCCTTGCGAGGGGTGAGTGCGGCCTTAAATCTTTGTCCCGGTTCACACCGGGTGGCGACTCCCTTATTCTCCGGTTTAGTCCTCCGTTGGCTACTCCGTACTCCCAACTAGGCCCCCGAGCCTGGAATAGCATTGCGTCGCCCAGATTCTGTGTTCCCACAGTAAGGACTGAAGAATTATATCCTGACATATCTCATGATCCATGATGAACCCGAGGTTGGCCAATTTTTCAATGTGGCCAATCATATTAAGCACATGTCCACTAACAGATCCTTCCTTATACCTTGTTTGGAATAAGGCACATGACACTTGGAATCTCACGGTATGAACGGAAGTTGCATACAACTCCTTCAAGTGAAAGATGATGGTTTGAGCATTCATATCTTCGTGAGCTTTCTGAAGTTCGTCCGACATAGAGCCAAGCATTATGCAAACTGCTTGCTCATCATCATCGATGAGTTTCTTCCAAGCATCGAATGTATTTTGGTCAGCATCTTCTGCGGGTTCAGGGGGAAATGGTCTTTCAAGAACATAGAAAATCTTTTCTTTTCATAAGAAAATTTTAAGGTTTATAAACCAGTCATTGTAGTTGTCCCCTTTGAGCTTATGCTCATCAAGGATGGAACGAAGTGATACTCTGTTTGCCATTTGAATGTTTGTGAAATATTTTAACCCAAATGTTAAGAGAGAATGTAGGAATATGTTTTCATTAATGTTTCATAATAACATGGGCTTTTAATATTATGAATTTGCTCTCACTCAATTGTTTTAAAATTTTAAGCAAATCGCATCAACCCCAATATGATGGATTTCTTGTGGGCAAGGATCCTATTATCATCATTTCATAACTTCGACTAGGGCCGGTCGTTATAAAATACGATAATTAGGTAGGTTCCCAACCAATTTATGATATAAATCACAATTCCTTGATCATTGGGTTGTGCAATCAAACATGCCATAGCTTATGCTAGTCCTTGTGGACACCCAATCTTTGCCACTAAGTTATAAGACCACGCCTAAGGGTCGCTGCGTCTTATGACTCAGAAAAGTCAAACCATTGTCAATAGTACGATTTAGGGACAAATTGGTATTAGTCAGTCTGGTAAAGCCTAGTCCTGCCAATACGGTTTAAGCCATTTGGGTCTATACTTTACAATGGGAGGCAAATTTTAGACTTAAATTATTATTGAGGATTTTAGCAAGTTTAAGTGAATAACTGTCAAATGGATTCCTCCATTGAAAATTCCCCAGAGGGAGGGTGGAGCGAACTCTCTTAAATACCTTACCTCTTTGGCTTTTATCGCATTGGTGATAAGAATAAACAATAGATCCTCCAAATTAATCCAACACTTAAAATATGCTTTAAGGTAAGCTTGAGTAAATGATTATCTAGATGTCTTCACAGCTTTTCCTTTTGGCTATAAAAAGGTAGTGAGTGAAGGAAGACACCAAATCATTATCTAACTCTAATAATACATTTGGTTAAATTAACTTTAGTTTGGAAAGTTTTATTAACGCCTTGGTCCCACCCCACTTGTATCTTTTATAATGTCTTTTATTATAAACAAGTGATTTATATTTATTAGCCTTAAAGGTAATAAATCTCTTAGTTCATCACAGAATTATTACTTAGCCAAGGGATAAACAATACACTCTTTATTTCTTAGAAAGTCTCTAGATGCTTGCACCCTAAAATAATCATGTCAATTCTAATCATACATAGAATCATCAAGCATATGAGTTTTAATATGTTGGAATTATTTTAGGCATTAAATAACTTTGATTAATATTTAATTATGATATTACATTTTATTTTATTCAAATAAATTTACTATTAACATTTTTTTGCAGAAGCGTGAAATTAAAATGTAATTTCAAAATTCAAATCTTAGCCAATCATGCAAAACTTGTGCCTAAAATTAATTTCAGGGTGTTAGCTTTCCAACGAGCCTTTAAACACCCAATTTCGAGTTCAAATGAGTGAGAACTAATCAAAACAAAAACGGCGCTCTGATGCCACTGTTGGGAAGCGGCCGCGAGTGCGCAGCGGAAAAATAAAAAATAAAATTATGATGCCGCTTTCCCTTTGCCCAAGACCCATTTGTTTTGATTATTCTACAAGCCTAGGCATGTTACTATATATTCTAAGCATAAAACTCATAAAACATGCAAAGAACATAAACCTAAACATGCTAACTATCATAAGAACTCTAATTAAAATAAAGAATGAAAAAGACTTACTTGAACCGTAGACTCCTCTAGTCCTCCCTCCAATCTACAAGCTTTTCTCGAACTCAGCAAGCTCTTCCACGTTCCAAAGAGCCACCCAAGTGTGTGGCCTCCAAAGATGCACACACCAAAGCCAAAACTCAACGGCAAGACTACGCCTTGAGTGCACGGGTATTTTGCCCTTGGTGCTAGCCTAGGAAAATACCTCAAAACTTTTAACTCGAGGTTCCTCTAGTCAATTAGACTTAAGGATCCTCAAAATCAGTGGCTTACTCTTAAATCGTTAGAGTTTCTCACTTATATAAACCCAATATTTGAAAGGTTTGGTGCAAAAATTTGTGAAGAATTCTTTGGGTTTATATAGTACTCCAAAGACAACAAAATTAATTAAGAATCCGATGTGGGATAAAAGTCAATTTAATCTTAGTCATTGGATCTTAATTTAGTGGTTTAATGAGATTATAAAACCCTAATAAGAGTTTGGGCCGAATTGGAATTCGAAACAAATAAAAAAAATAACAAAAAAAAAATTACTATTCACACAGTACTATTCACGTGAATAGTATTTAAAATTCCAATTCCCAAAGTGCCCTTATCGTCATTCACCAATCCCTAAGCCACTATGGAACCTCATAAATGATCTGTTCAATAATTAACCATATTGAACCATTTATGAACAATTCCTACAACAATCATATATGCTGTTAAATATGTACTGTGCACTGTTAACCATTGATTTCGACTTTATTGTGTGTGACCTTTTGGGTTCCCATCAAGTTGGACATGAAATGAATCGTGATAATTTAATCGAACATAAATTATCCTCCGATCAGATGGTCGTTCGATTTCAATGACCAAGGTTGACATTCAGCAACATGCCAAGGCCTCCAAATGAGAATGAAAGATATATATACCCATTATGTATGTGATTTACATATGATATGGTACCTTGCCTCACTGTATCCCCACTTATTGACATAGGGTACAGAAAATGTCTACCCATATGGTCAAAGGTATGATGTTGATAGTGTCATGAATCGTGTTAACCCAGGAATCTCACATGATTCTTCCGCTGTGGCCACAGTCTCAAGCACTGATCACACATTAACCCGCGAACTGGAATACTACTCTTATAAGAAAATATTATCCGAAAGAGTGGCGATTCTCTGTTGTATCTTTACAAACTTCATGTGTTTCAACAAATGACCCAATGATACCCTTTTGACCAGATCTTTTGAACCGAGGAAGGAGAATGTCAAAGTTATTTGATCCACACATAAGATTGTCAAGACCTCAAGTCTAAAGACTAGTCATATAATCGATACATGAAAGTTCTCATAGACACATGGGATAAACACTCCATATGAAAACTTTCGGCGGTCAGTTCGATTGACACAAGCAACTCATGCATCCATGTGATACACCAAGCAGAGGGATCTCCGCTAGTAGCCTATGAGATCGGCTACCCCACTTAATGGCAGATCATATCATCATGATAGTCTCTCCATTTTGTGAACGCCCAGATTATTCACAAAACTATGACTAGGAACATTTAAGAGTAATGATTCTCATAAGGCGTGGAAGCCATCGTCTTATTACTCTAATGGCTTTATTACAGTGTTGATGATTCATATAAGTTATGTAAGACACGTATAATAAAGATTGCCATTTTATTAATTAATGAAAATATTACAAATACATGTACATATAGCCCATCCACAAGTCGGGTATAGGGCATATCCCTAACAAAGGGTATATGTTGTTTTGATAACCACATGCATCTCATGCATCTCATACATCTCATGCATACAGGCATCATGCTAACCCTTGTCTTAAAAACCATCATAGATATCTATGGGTTATAGAAGAATGAAGACTTGTCAAGAAAAGGTTAGCAAGTATGAATACGTTAGGCAGCGAAGGTTCCTGCATTGATCAATTAGAGATCAACATCACCAAAATTATCGAGCAACTACAAGCTTTGACCAATTCTGTGGCCAATCTGACAGTACGCCGCACAGTAGGAACATAAAACAACGAGGATGGAAAGCGTGAAGAGCCCTCGAATAGGGTAAGCGAAGAAATCCCTATTTTTGATGATGAGATGGCTGAGTATGCCGAAGAAAGGATAGTCGGGCCCCAGGTAGAGTTACAGAAACTCAGAGAACAAGTAGAGTCAGTTACCCGCAAGATGAAAGGAAAACATGAAGATCTATTAGACTAAGATGCAATGACTTTCGAAGAACGGCTGCATCCCCAGTTTAAGATGGCTGACATAGCCAAGTTCAACGAAAACAGAGATCCTAGGGTCCATCTCCGACAATATATTTCAGTGATGAGTTCAGTGGGTTTGTCAAAGCGCCAGGTGCAGAAGATGTTTGAAATGTCACTAGAATGGGCGCCTGTAGTATGGTATCATGGCCTAGAGAAAAAGGCCATGGATGACTGAAGGGCATTAGCGGAGGCCTTTCTAAACCAATATGTCACGGATATGGAGATAGACTTGTCGCTTTGTGACCTAGAAAACACCAAACATAGGGTAGAAGAGACCTTCAAAGATTATGTGGATCGCTGGAGAAGTCATCTCTTGAAGATTCAGACACGACCCTCAGAAATGACCAGATTAAGATGATCATTAAGGGCACCAAGCCGGCACCAAGCCCTCCATTTATAACAAGCTGAGAAGGATGACCTCAATGATTAGCGACTTTCGACAGTTAAGAGAAACTGTCATGGATATCGAGGAAGAGGAAGCCAAGAACAGAAAGTTTTACGGCCAGAATAGAAATTCCATTGTGGGGCCTTTGGGACCAAGCTCGCTCCTGCTGAGGTCGCCGCTATCAGAAACATGCGATTCTCTAATTTTGGTAGACCTTTGTCAAATTTATTTGAAAAGCTGAAGAGGCAATGACTCCTAAAACCCTTGGAACCCAAACCACTTCCAAACTCTATGCCACACCACCTCGACCTAAACCTATATTCTCACTTCCATTAGCAAAAAGGCCACGAAATTGACAATTGCACCCGTCTTAGGCATGCGATCCAAGACCTCATTGACACCCATAAGATATCCGACCCAGAAAAAGAACAACCCAACACATACAGAAACCATCTACCCTACTACCACTCTGTTCCACCACCCACCTATATGATCAACTCCAGCCTGCTCGAAATCTTTGTCCTCCAAACTCTCAACCACCAAGCCTCTTGCATGGGGATATGAGATAGCAGCAGTGAAGATGAAACAGAGTAGAGGAGAGACTTCTGGGAAAACTTCTCAAGTAGTGACGAAGATGAGGTAAAGAGGATGACTCGCAGTGGATGTTTTTACAGTGATGTAATGGAGAAAGGCAAAAAGAGTGCTAGAAAAGGAGAGGTGAGAGGTGACAGAGAATACAGATAACACCGATGGAGATATTATGTAGCGTCAATTAAAGAAGACACGGGCACAAGTGAGCATATGGGAGTTATTATGCGCCTCTCAAGAGCACAGATGTGCCATAGTAGAAGCTCTGAGCAAGATAATGGTACCTGAAGATGCAAACCTGACAATGTTCGTAGGGTCGGTACAGAAGAGGGTAGGCAGATGATAACATTCTCAGAAGAAGAACTCCCGATGGAGGGGAGGAATCAAAACAAGCCGTTATTCATAAAAGCGGAAGTAAAAGGAAAAAAGACATCTTGGGTGATGATGGACGATGGCTTATCTAACAATGAGTGCCCTTTGAAGATTCTGTCAAGGTTGGGTATGTGAACAACAGATTTAAGCCCCTTCAGCATGACTATCAAAGCATATGACGATATAGCAAACGGAGAGTCGAAGGTACTTTCATCACAATAGTCAAAGTGGGCCCGATAGAAGACGAGGTGGAGTTCATAATGCTTGATATCCCAGCTACATTTGCTCTGTTATTGGGGAGGCCATGGTTTCATAGACTTGGGGGCGTGCCATCCACTTTGCACCATGTTATTAAGTTCCTGCATTGAGAGGAAATCGTCACCATCAGGGCTGAAGTAGACAATGATGTGGCTACTTTAGACATACAGCCTTTCATAAGGTTCCAAGTGGCGACAAACTTCAAAGAACGGGTGGACCCTAAAGTGGCTAGAATCATGGAAAGAATGAAATATGAGCAGGGCACAGGTTTGAGTGCTAGAGGCCAGGGAATAAGAGCACTGCCAGATTTCTTGGGGGCAAACCACTAAGAGAGGATTGGGGTATGAATCCGATGGGAATGAGCCGAAGACCAAGAAAGAATGGATGAAGCTGATAGATTACTTTGTGAAAGCCACATGGTATCAAGGAGAGCCTGAACCCATAGAAGTCAATGGGATCATAGTACCAGGATTCGAGATCTTCAAAGTTGTGATGGGCAAAGAACCATAGGCAGAGGAAGTTGTAAAAGAGGAAGATAAATGGGAAGAAGAACTACTGCAGTTGCAGAATCTGACGCTTGAAGAAAGCAAGAAGACAGAATAAGACAAGATTGCAAGTTACGAAGATGTTTTCCTGACTTATTTGATTGAAATCCTGCATTTATTAATAATAAAGACATTGATTTTGCTTACTTGTTCGACTCTTTTCCTGTTAGTCTGCATCGTAACATGTGTGACATGAGCATATTTGACATTAACTCAACAAAGACAAATGCATTTAATCTTGGTACATGTGAAAACCCCAAGGAAATTTCAATTGCAAGTGAGGTTACCTCTGATGAGCGGAAAGAATTAGAGAGAATATTAATAAAATATGCAAAAGTATTTGCCTGATCCTATGAAGACTTGCCAGGAGTGGACAGGGGTATTGCCCAGCACATGATACCAACTTATCCAAACATGAGACTAGTAAAACAGAAGCTCCGAAGAATGAGGCCAGAATGAGCCGAAAAGGTTAGGGAAGAAGTCAAGAAGCAGATAAATATGGGGTTCTTAGAGGTGGTGAAGTACCGCGAGTGGTTAGACAACATTGTGCCGGTACCGAAGAAGGACGGAAAGGTCAGAATGTGCTTGGATTATAGGGACCTCAACAAAGCTTGCCCAAATGATGATTTTCCTCTACCCCATATAGACGTATTGGTTGATAGCGCAGCTTTATCTGCTATGTACTCGTTCACGAATGGATTCTCAGGATATAACCAGGTCTTTATGGCCGAAGATGACAAGCATGAGACTGTCTTCGTCACTGAGTGGGGTACATATTGTTATAAGGTGATGCCGTTTGGACTTAAGAATGCAGGAGCCACTTATCCATGAATGGCCACTACATTATTCTCGACTTGATGCATAAGGAAATTGAGGTAAACGTGGATGACATGATGATTAAATCAGAGACGATGGCTGGATATATAGAAGCGCTGGAGAAATTGCTTCAAATAGTCGATAAGTACAACCTCCGACTCAACCCCAAGAAGTGTGTGTTTGGGGTAACATCCGGGAAGTTGTTGGGGCATACGGTAGGAATGGGAGGGATAGAAGTGGACCATGAAAAGATCAAGGAAATTACCGAGATGCCCGTACCAAAGATAGAAAATGAAGTTAGAGCTTTTCTCGGGAAAATCCAGTATATCAGTTGATTCATTGCCAAACTAACATTAGTATGTGAGCCCATCTTCAAGCTGTTGAGGAAAGACCAACCTGTGGAGTGGAATGGGCAATGTCAAAAAGCTTTTGACAAAATCAAAAAATACTTGGTTAAACCGCCCGTCCCGAAACCTCCAAGGTCGGGAAAACCCTTGGTGCTGCATTTGGCCAAAGAACCCGAAGCGCTGGGGGCGATGATGGTACAAGTAGATGAGACAGGGGTGGAACATGCAGTCTACTACCTCAGTAAGAAGATGCTTTCGTATGAAGCCCGCTATCAAGAGGTGGAAAAGATCTGTTTGGCGGTGATATAGGCTTCCCGAAAGTTACGTCATTACTTCCAATCCTATAAGATACAAGTGGTAGCAAAGGAGAATCCCCTAAAGTATTTGCAGTTAGTACCCTCACTGGTATGAAAGTTGGGCAGATGGTTGGTCTTGCTGACGGAGTTTGATATAGAATACCTCACCTATAAGGTAATCAAAGAGCAAGCCGTAGCAGAATTCTTGGCATTACAACCTATAGAAGGAGATCAGTATGTGTTAGAATTCCAAGACGATGAGGTTCAAGCCATAACGGTCCAGGAGTGGAAAATATATTTCGACGGGGCGGTGAATTACAAATGAGCTGGAATAGGAATTGTGAT
Source organism: Zanthoxylum bungeanum (assembly GCA_019454045.1). NCBI lineage: Eukaryota > Viridiplantae > Streptophyta > Magnoliopsida > Sapindales > Rutaceae > Zanthoxylum > Zanthoxylum bungeanum. The sequence goes on from SKCR01044414.1 coordinate 37,942, forward strand.
AGTAACCCCCGAAGGAGAAACCCTACCTATGGCCAAAAGGTTGACGTTCGAAGTAACCAACAACATGGCCGAATATGAAGCATGTGTCTTTGGACTGAAAGCACTGATAGCTCTAGGAGCTAGGGGCGTAGAATTTTATGGAGAATCGATATTGGTAGTTCAACAGATACGAGGGGAATGGGAATTGAAGGAAGACCGGTTGAGACCCTACCTACTCCATCTCAGGAAGTTATCACAGGCTATCCCTGGCTGTAAATTCCAGCACTTGTCACGAGAAGAGAACCAAATGGCGGATGCACTAGCCACCCTAGCTTTTACTTGGGAAAACCCGGAAAAACTGGCAATGAGACCCCTTGTGCTGACAATAGCTAGCAGACCCGGTTATGAGATATAGAGAATCTTGGAAATAGAAGTCGATGATGGGAAGCCGTGGTACTATGACATTCTGCAGTATCTAGAATGAGGAGAATTCCCAGAAGGGGCCGGCAAGAAAGATAGAATATCCATTCAGAAATTGGCTTCTCAGTATGTGAGTTTGAGGGGAGAGCCGTACAAGAGACAAGCCAACGGCGTCCAGCTGAAATATTTAAGAAAAGAATAGGCTCAGAAGGTGATGGAAGAGGTGCACGCTGGAGTATGTGGACCGCACATGAATGGATTGAATTTTTCTCGCAAGATAGTGAGACAAGGATTTTACTGTTCGACCAAGGAAGCTGACTGTGTAAAGCTGGTGAAGCACTATCACGATTGCCAGGCATCCGACAATTTGAACCATCTACCGCATACAGAATTGCACGGACTGTCAGAACCATGGCCTTTCTCAGCGTGGGGTATTGACATGATTGGAGAAATCAGGCCACATACATCAAATGGACACCGTTTCATAGTAGTGGTGGTAGACTATTTTTCGAAGTGGGTGTAAATCGAGTCATTTCGTAATATTACGGCGAAGCAGATGGCCAAGTTCATAGTCCATAACATAGTATGTCGATGCGGAATGCCACATCACGTAGTGACGGACAATGGAGTCCAATTTCAGGGAGAAACAAAGGCGATGTTATAGAAGTACATGATAGGGCATCACAAATCATCACCTTACAGGCCACAGGGTAATGGGGCGGTGGAGGCGGCCAATAAAACCATAAAGAAAATACTAGCTAAAATGATGGAAAGTTATAAAGACTGGGCTGAAAAACTTCCGTATGCCCTGTGGGGGTATAGAACTTCGGTGAGAACGGCAACGAGAGCCACACCCTTTGCTTTTGTTTACGGGATGGAGGCAGTGTTACTGGTGGAAATATAGATACAGTCAATGCAGGTACTAGCAGAGGCAGGATTGCCTGAGTAAGAATGGGCCTCACAGAGGTTTGAACAGCTAGCATTACTGGATGAAAAAATGATATAGGCCTTATACCACATGCAGCTATACCAGAAAAGGTTGGCCCAAGCATTCAACAATAAGGTATGTCCCACCAAGATCAGAGAAGATGATCTAGTGCTTAAGTAGTCGAAGCCACTACTAATGGACCCAAGGGGAAAGTTCAGGCCCAATTGGGAAGGGCCATACCTAGTCAAGAAGGTGATGGGGAGTGGGGCAGTGAGACTGTCAAATTTGGAAGGGAACGAGTTCACCGAACTCATCAACATGGATAGGCTGAAATAATACTTTGCATAAAAAAAGGAAAAAAAGAGAGAAAGAAAGGCTCGTTGGGTTGAAAATCCACAAAGGACAGCCCAAGCAAAATATAGAGCATGAGTGAGCAAGAAAAATAATTAATTGTAAAATCGGTAAGGAATATTTAGCGACATAGGTATCCTTGCAATGTAGTTCATTGTTTCCTACAGATGTACTAAGAAGTAATGCGAACGCCTTTATTAAAAAAAATGTTCAAAATGTTCATAGATTGCATAAATCCCAGCTAATCGGGAAAGATTAAAGTCAAGTAATTACAAATCACGTCTTTTATTTCTTAGATGATGGACCAAGGTTATGAGATCTATGAGAAGAACTCCGAGAATGGAGAGGAGTATAGCAGCCTCAAGAATGAGGATGGGCAACTCCAGGAATGGAGAGGAGTAGAACAACCTCAGGAATGAGGACGAGCAACTCCAAGAATGGAGAGGAGTAGAACAACCTTGGGAATGAGGACGAGCAAATAACCTCGAGAATGATGACAGATCTAAAAAAAATTTGGCTCGTTGAGTTGAAAACCTAAAAAGGTGGCTCAGGCAAGATAAGAGCAATACGCTAAGTTGAAAATCTGAAAGAACAGTTTAGGCAAAAGATAGGACGAACCTACAAGACAAAGGGACTCCCAAGAAACCGACTTGAATGATGGTGCTTTATCATGTCTAAACCATGAATCGTCTCGGCCAAAAAACCCTTTAACACAAGGAAGGCCTAACCAAGGATGACATCAAGCCAATAGGACAAAGAAACCCCATCAGAATAGGGAATGCATCCATGCATACATGCATACATATGTCACATACACACAAATTTTGTTTCATGTTCGCAGGCTTTAAAGAAAAAGAAAAAACGGTGAGGACAAGCAACTTCGAGAATGGAGAAAAACCTCAGGAATGAGGACAAGCAAAGTGCCTCGAGAATGAGGACAGATCAGAAGTCGAAACATCTCATCATCATGGAAAAAACTCCCCATTGGATCGAAAAGTCACGTAGGTCGAAGCACCTCACCATCAACTCAACTCAGTTCGGGAATGAATCCCATGGGTCGAAGCACCTCATCATCATAGAAAAAAAAACCCCAGAGATCGAAGCATCTCACACTCGGAATTGTTCGGGAATGAACCCCAAAGATCGAAGCATCTCACACTCGGAATATTTTGGGAATGAATCTCAGAGATCGAAACATCTCACACCCAGAATGGGTCGGGAATGAATCCCAGGGTCGAGGCCTACATTACCAACTTAGTTCGGGGAATAAATCCTAGAGATCAAAGCATCTCACATCCCGAATGGGTCGGGAATGAATCCCAGGGTCGAGGCCCACATTATCAACTTTAGTTCATGAAGAAATCCCAGAGATTGAAGCATCTCACACTCAACTTGGTTTGGGAATAAACCCCAGAGGTCGAAGCGCCTCAAAGATCGAAGCAACTCACACCCAGCAAGAGTCGGGAATGAATCCCCGGGGGTCGAAGCACCTCACCATCAACTCAATGAATCCCAGGGTCGAGGCCCATATTATCAACTTACTTCGGGAAGAAATCACAGAGATCGAAGCATCTCACACCCAGAATGGGTCGAGAATGAATCTCAAGGTCGAGGCCCACATTATCGACTTTAGTTCGAGAAGAAATCCCAGAGATCGATGCATCTCACACTCAACTTGGTTCGGGAATGAACCCCAGGGGTCGAAGCACCTCAGAGATCGAAATATCTCACACCCAGCACGGTTCAAGAATGAAACCCTGGGGTCGAAGCACCTCGCCGTCAAAGATCGAATCATCTCACAGTCAACTTAGTTCGGGAATGAATCTCAGAAGTCGAAACACCTCAGAGATCGAAGCATCTAACACCCAGTATGGTTCGGGAATGAATTCCAGGGGTCGAAGCACCTCACCATCAACTCAACTCCGAGATTAAAGCATCTCACAAAAGTAGCGAAACAACAGGTAAGTCTGGCAACGGCCGACGAACCAGGTAAGTAAAAATACATGCATGACTGTCACACACTGCACAAGCCCCATCAAAGTGGGGGTGACTGTAGACATTATATTTTTGCATAAGCCCGATGATGAGCCTCGTATGGAGGCACTATCTGAAAAGTTGCAGAAATTGTGAAAAATGAATGTCGGAAGGAAGGAAAACCTCTGAAATTAGCCGCTCATTGGATTCGAACTCACTAGCCAGCCTTGGATTCGCTCAGTCAGTCGCTGCTTCAAACCTTAGCCTCGGACCTCCCATGCAAGCCCAATCCACACGGCCCAAAACCCCTCACACAATACTCGGCCCATGAACCCATACAATCAGCCCACACACTCAAATCCCCTCATCAACACTTTCTAATTTAACAAGATTTGAAATCTCATCCTTACCAATTTAACAAGATTTGAAATCCCATCCTTACCAATTTAACAAGATTTGCAATCTCATCCTTACCAATATAACAAGATTTGAGTAATCCTCATCACCAAATATATAAGATCTTATTCCCTAAATAATTTGAGAATATATTTTCCAATTAACATGATTTGTTTCCCTATTTTGAGATCCCTTCAAATCATTATAAAAAATGGACCAAATCATCACCAAAAGGAGGCTTGGACGGCAAGAACAAAATAAAAACCCTAGGAGCTCTCTCTTCTTCTTCTTTGAACGGCAACAACACAAAATAAAACCTAGCATCACTGAAATAACCACCGAACAAACCAACCACCGAGACATCAAACAGCCAGTATCACCAAAAAACAACCAGAAAACAACCAATTACCGAAAAAAACAAAGACAAAAACATAAACCAAAGCCGTAAAAACAGCCACCAAAAAAATAGTAAAACAACGCCCAAAAACAACAACAAAACAGCCACAAAAAAAACTAAAACAGCGAAACAAAAACCAAAACAGCGAAACAGAAATCAAAACAACAAATAGTAACCAGAAAATAGCAAAAACAACAAACAGCAACCAGAAAATAGCAAAACAACAACCAGAAATCAGCAAAACAGCAATCAAAAAAAGCAAAACAGCAAGCAGAAATAGCGAACCAGCGATCCTTGCGGCGACGGCCTAACACACTTCCGAGAAAGCAAATTAAAAGGTAAGACCTGAGGGCACCCTTACCATATTTATTTTATAGTTCCAGACGATGCATGCCTGGCTGGACGTGAAATACGTCCAGCCGGGTATGCGAAGTCCTACATCAAAGACGACCAAATTTCTGGTCACATTATTTCATTTTTTGGTAGTTCGTTATTTTATTTTTATCTATTTATTCACTTTTATTATTTTTATTTCTTTTATGTTTGTTCATGTTGATGATTATATTTTATGCATTTTTTTACCTCTTTAGTTATTCATTATCCGTTTTCATGTCTATTTTTTATGTCCGTTTACATTGCATTAATGATTATGCATGTTATTATCCCTTGCGGTATATCGGATGGAAACCCATACATAAATTCTGTAGCCGAATCCGAATGGACGATAGTGCGGTCTGTACTTGGGATACAACTCCACGTGCCACTCGGGAAATATTCATATATGCGTGATTAACCCCATTTTGTTTGCTCTTTATTTATTGACGTTTTCCCGCTTTTGATTGTTTATTGTAGTTTTCGTTATCGCATCTTGTACTTCTTAAATTTGATATACTTTTGGAACTACGTTATTGTGCTCATTATTTTGATTGGGTATGTATTTAAATTTTTATTCGCTTTTATGCATGAATTGCATTAAGACTTGACCATATCATTGTGTGAACCCGTCCATTATACTGGCATAAGTAAGGGACCATTCTAAACCCAACGGTTTGAGGTCTTCCCTCGCGAGGAGTGAGTGCGGCCTTAAATCTTTTCCCAGTTCACGCTGGGTGGCGACTCCTTTATTCTCTAGTTTAGTCCCCCGCGCGCTAATCTGTACTCTCATTCGCAACAGTTGGAACACCGTTCATCTCAAGTGATTCTTCTGGTAATACATGTGATACTTAAATATCTTTCGAAGTATCATGCAATACTTAGTTTTCTTTCAATACTTAGTTGTCTTTCGAAGTATTAAATAAAAAGATTTGTTGTTTTCGAAAAATCATTCGACAGATTGGAATAAAATTCATTCATTTGAAATTCATTTTTCATTCGACAAGATAGCTTGCTTTGTACAAGACTTAAACCAAAAAAACCCTAAGTACATTAGATTAGTTATGTTCTCAAACTTCTGGAGCACTGGCTGGTTGATCTTCAGCAGCCACAAAAGTACTAGCAAGAACTTCTTCTTCTTGAGCAGCGGGTTCGGCTCCCGTGGGATCATCGTCTTCTCCTTCCTTCAACTGAGCTTCAGTCACCGCCATATCAACTTCAGGAACTACAACCTCCACAACCTCATCTCTCCTCGACCCGACTTCATCACAGTTTTCTTCCTCACCTCCCTCAATCGACGAGGAAAGCCCAGCTACATGTCTTTCGTACTCCCGAATCCACTTCTCAGGCTTCCAGTCTACATGCTTCCCAGCAAGATATTCCTTCATCAAATCATATTTGTCTTTCATCATGGATTCGATGGAAATCTCTTCCAATTGTCCGACTAGCTGTTCATTTTCCTTTTTTACATTATCAAAACCTTGCTTGTAGGCTTCGATTGTCGCTTCGGACGTTTCCTTCTCGACTTTAAGGGTGGCATTGGTTTCTTTCAATGCCTTCTTCAGTCCTTTCCCCCTCTTCTTAGACGCATCCAACCCAAAATTTAGTTCTGATGCTTCTTTTCTCACTACAGACAAAGCCTTCTCCAATTCCCTAATTCTCTTTTGATTTGTCTCGGCATATTTTTGCATATATAGGCTGCACTCCAATGCCTGAAAAATTTATGGTTAGAGATCAATCGACCAATAAGCTAGGAGATTAAAAGAAAATCTTAAGTATACGTACTTGATAGTTCAAAGTCGTTGCTTTTTTCATTGCTTCAACCAGACATATCCTAGTCAGCCTTTCCTCATCCTCCTCCAGAAAGAGCCCTTTCACGAATGAGTTTATACTTGAGGGGTCCGAGATTGCAGTCGACCCTTGAGGAATCCTTAATATAACATTGTCAGTCTCTTCTCCACCTCAATTACGGCTTTTATTTTCTTCCCAACTGTCACCATTTCAGACGACTTCCCATTCTCCACAGCAGCTTCGCTCGACACGAGGTCTTTGGGTCGAAGACCCTCTACCTTCTTAATCTCGGGCTCCTTCACTTTCAACATCATGGTCTTCCTCCGGTTCTTCATTTCATCAAGTGATGCTACTTTCAATGGCCCCGACATTATTTCCTCTGCGCATAAAATTGCTTTAGGCGTTAAAGACTTGATAAATGTCGACTCTTCATATAGGTCTCGACACGACCAATTACAGTATATCGCGGCCAACACGTGTTTACAAAGAGCCAAAAGGGTACCTTCTCATTGATGAATTTCCCTCCACAGTAGAGTAGCTCCCAACCTCTTCTGTACCAAGATATCCTTCCAATCCCTTTCTTTGACAGGTAAAGGTAAGATAGCTTTAGTGTTGGAAATGATTCGACTCGATGTATCAAACGACCTATTTCTCAAAGGATCTGCAAAAACGAAAATAAGGTCAGTCTTATCAATAGGTATGTTCAAAGAGTACACATGTTAGAGAAAAATACTCACTAGACAAGCACTAGTATTATGGGATTCGACCATCTCCAGCCGACCCAAAAATACCCTCACCCCTCACAAAGAAGTAATCAGACTGCCAATTTCCCCTATCATTCTTTGGAAGTCCAGTGACTAAATGTTTCTTCCTCTATCGAAGAAACAAGGTATCTCCCTTCTCAGTCAAGTGTTCCTTTAAGTAGTATATGGACAGAACATCATTCACCTCAAATAACACTCCTAATTCAAAATCCATGCATTCAATCGACAACATAATCCTCCAAGTATTAGGCATCAATTGAGAAGGAGAGCAATTTGAAAATGGTCTAAGACCTCCCAAACTAATCTTGGTATGGGGAACCTCAGTCCATCCGCAAAGGGCCGCCGCTCATAGAACCCAATCCATCCTGGAAATTTATAATCAATTCTTTCACTCGACAAGGGTAGTCTCACTTCTATTGAGTCTGGAAACCTATATTTGAATCTGATTTCCATCAGAGTTCTTTCTATCACACGACTAGCAGAGTTCTTCGTTAGCAGATTCGTTGGTTCACTTGTACTAGGTACTTCACTCGACTCTGCAATGGCTGGTAAAGTCCTAAGTGGTATAGCTTCGGTGGGGACTTCTTGGGATAACTCGGCTACGTTTATTAACCCAGCCTCGATTAGATCCTGATACGACCAATCTCTATGTACTTCGGCCTATTTCGTCTCACTTGAAGATGATTCGACAAAATTATCAATCTCAACACCTAAACTGCCTAAGCATTCCCCACTCGACTTTCTCCACACAGCAAGCATACAAACACTAAATTTCTTAAAAATATACTCCCTAAAAGATCAAAACCCACAAACACAATTTTGATAATAGATCTAACGATCAAAAGATCAAACAGCCTAATATTGCCTAAGAACAGCTTGAATCTATGCTATAAATGTTTAAAGACAATGAAGAACAAGAGATGAGTTTTTGAAGAATACCTTGAAGGCTTGGGAGTTCTCCCAACTTGATCTCTGAAGTGAATTTTAAGAATGAGGCAAATGAACACTCGAAGCTCTCTTATACACCTTTCCATTTTGGTGCCTCAAATTCCCGTCAAAAAATCCTCGAAACTTACGTTAGGGTTTGCATTAAATGGCTAGAAAGAAACCTAGAAGAATCCTACTATCGAATAAGAAACGACATAAATGGCATGGCAAGGAAAACAAAGTCACTCGACATAACACACTTGAAAGTCTTGGTTTAAAGAACATCCTCGCTATACGACATTGTCGAGTGAAATTACTCATGAACCTTCATCTGGTTCAGTCGACCGGGGACATTCCCCATGGACTCATGTCGAGTCAATCAAAGACATGGACTTCCCTCAGTCCATACGACATTGTCATTACTCCTGAACCTTCATCTGGTTCAATAGATCGGGGACATCCCCCATGGACTCATGTCGAGTCAAATAAAGACATGGACTTCCCTCAGTCCATACGACACTGTCATTACTCCTGAACATTCATCTGGTTTAGTCGACCGGGGACATCCCTCATGGATGTTTTTACAGTGATTGTAATGGAGAAAGGCAAAAGAGTGCTAGAAAAGGCTGAGAGGTGACAGAGAATACAGATAACACCGATGGAGATATTGTGTAGCGTCAATTAAAGAAGACACGGGCACAAGTGAGCATATGGGAGTTATTATGCTCCTCTCAAGAGCACAGACGTGCCATAGTAGAAGCTCTGAGCAAGATAATGGTACCTGAAGATGCAAACCTGACAATGTTCATAGGGTCGGTACAGAAAGAGGGTAGGCAGATGATAACATTCTCAGAAGAAGAACTCCTGATGGAGGGGAGGAATCAAAACAAGCCGTTATTCATAAAAGCGGAAGGAAGTAAAAGGCAAAAAGACATCTTGGGTGATGGTGGACGATGGCTTATCTAACAATGAGTGCCCTTTGAAGATTCTGTCAAGGTTGGGTATGTGAACAACAGATTTAAGCCCATTCAGCATGACTATCAAATCATATGACGATAGCAAACGGGGAGTCGAAGGTACTTTCATCACAATAGTCAAAGTGGGCCCGATAGAAGACGAGGTGGAGTTCACAGTGCTTGATATCCCAGCTATATTTGCTCTGTTATTGAGGAGGCCATGGTTTCATAGACTTGGGGGCGTGCCATCCACTTTGCACCATGTTATTAAGTTCCTACATGGAGAGGAAATCGTCACCATCAGGGCTGAAGTAGACAATGATGTGGCTACTTTAGACATACAGCCTTTCACAAGGTTCCAAGTGGCGACAAACTTCAAAGAACGGGTGGACCCTAAAGTGGCTAGAATCATGGAAAGAATGAAATATGAGCAGGGCACAGGTTTGAGTGCTAGAGGCCAGGGAATAAGAGCACTGCCAGATTTCTTGGGGGCAAACCACTAAGAGAGGATTGGGGTATGAATCCGATGGGAATGAGCCGAAGACCAAGAAAGAATGGATGAAGCTGATAGATTACTTTGTGAAAGCCACATGGTATCAAGGAGAGCCTGAACCCATAGAAGTCAATGGGATCATAGTACCAGGATTCGAGATCTTCAAAGTTGTGATGGGCAAAGAACCATAGGCAGAGGAAGTTGTAAAAGAGGAAGATAAATGGGAAGAAGAACTACTGCAGTTGCAGAATCTGACGCTTGAAGAAAGAAAGAAGAAGACAGAATAAGACAAGATTGCAAGTTACGAAGATGTTTTCCTGACTTATTTGATTGAAATCCTGCATTTATTAATAATAAAGACATT
>SKCR01044415.1:0-55470 GCA_019454045.1 Zanthoxylum bungeanum
TCCTGGTTCATTTGTCTGCTCCTGGCCTTTGTTTTGTTGTTGAAATCCAGGTGGTGGATAGTTCTGTTGGAATCCAGGTGGTGGATTGTTCTTTTGCCCTGAATTGTTACTCCATGAAAAATTAGGATGATTCCTCCACCCTGGGTTGTAGGTGTTGGAATATGGATTGTTCCCCTGTCTGTTGAAATTATTGACATAATTCACCGTCTCTTCAAGTTGGTTTGGTTCCGGTGCTCGTCCATATGGTGAAATTGTGGATCCAGTGGTAAAAGTCTCCATGAATTTGCATATCTGGTCCAGCTTGGTATTGACTGCTGTATTGACTCCACTTTCATAAATTTCTGCAATTCTTTGGATCATGCTCCTTTCTGTTGGCCGCAAAGAATTGTTGTTGGCCATTTCTTCATTAGGTCCCAGGCTTGATCTTCTCGTTTTGCCATCAGAGCTCCTCCAGCAGCCGCATCGATTGTGGTTCTCATTATTCCCGAAAGTCCATTATAGAAAGTTTGGACTTGAAGCCATTTTGGAATCTCATGATGAGGACATTTCCGGAGCAAATCTTTGTACCTTTCCCAAGCTTCGTAGAGAGTTTCTGAGTCTTGTTGTACAAAGGATGTGATGTCATTTCTCAGTTTTCCAGTTCTGGCTGGTGGAAAGTACTTTGCAAGAAATTTGGTGGCTAAAACGTTCCAAGTTGTGATGGAACCTACTGGTAGTGAATGTAGCCAAGCTTTAGCTCTGTCCTTCAAGGAGTATGGGAAAACACGCAGTCTCACTGCTTCTTCAGCCTCTCGGTTGTAATTGAAAGTGCCGCAAACTTCCAGGAAGTTGCTGATGTGGGTATTAGGGTCTTCAATTGCATTTCCTCCAAACTGAACTGACTGCTGAATCATCTGAATGCATGTTCTGATGTCACCCGCATTTGCTGGTAAGGGAGGAAGTACAATACAAGAAATGAGTCTGTCAACCACCGGAATGGTTCTGTCTCGAATGGGAATTGGTGGTACAACATTCAAAGGTTCAGGTTCCATGTTGACTAAAGCTTCTTGGCCTTCTCGCCGTTCCCTTCTCAACTGTCTGATGGTTCTTTCAATTTTCGGGTCAAGCGGTCGAAGTTCAAAGCTTCTGGTTCGTCTCATGAAGTTTTTTAGAACCTGAAACACAAGAAAATAAAAACAATAAGTAAAAAGAAAATTAGATACAAGTAAAGGTATCTAACCTTAAAACTAATAGTGAAAGATAAATAAGTCCCCGGCAACGGCGCCAAAAACTTGACCACGTAAACACACATATAACGCAAGCGTACGTATCGTTCAAGTAGTATAAAAAGTATCGATCCCACGAGGACTTAATACCTAAACTATTAATTTTATGGGGTCAAATGATTACTAGTATCTAACAGGTTGTTTGATTGATTTGAAATGGCGACGATTCTAAATTTAAAGACAAGTAAATAAAATTGTTCGAAAGTAGTTTTAAGAAAATTCAATATTAAAAACTATCTAGGGTTGTGAATCTTTTCAATATTATTTAAAGATGAAGTGGTTATCCTATAGCTGGGTAATATATTATTTATTAACCTGGAACACTAAATTATGTGAAAGCCTCTGTCGATGGTCAGACACAACTACCCAGTTTAACCCAATTGAACCATATGTCTATGTCAACCAAATTATCTAGATTCATTAAGTTTAAGTTCCAATTATGGCTACCCCGCCCGACAGGTATTATCTATCCTGTAAGGAAATCTATTAAAGGGTTATCTATCCTCAAGGAAGATCGTGGGTTATTGAGTCTAAGGTCTCAAACTTAAAATCCCTATGTCTAGTTCATTTTAAGTTTACCTAATCAATTTTATTAATGGCCAGTTAATAAAAAGCATTAAGATTAAGACTCAATAAATAAATCTTTATATTACCCAAACTATAATCTAACTCTTATAAACTAGTGATATTGAAATTCATCACAACCCTAGATAACTAACTTAGTTATGACACATGGCTAGGGCTAGTAAAAACTTAAAAGTAAAAGCCATAAAGTAAAAATACGAAATAGTAAATGCGGTAAAGTAAATACTGAAAAGTAAATAACAATAAAATGAAATGCTAAGGTAAAAGGAATTACTTTTACTATTTACTATTTTAAATATCTCCCATAGAATAATATATAAACTTGTGATAATATTACCAACCAGCCATATAGGCGGTAACCTGATTAATTCAAATTAAGTCCGACCAGCCATAAAGGCGGTATGATTTGTCCATGAACCTGCCATATAGGCGGTAAGAAAATTTAATTATCAACCAGCCATATAGGCGGTATCCTGGATTAGTCAGGTTTAAACCAATTTAAATTTAATAACCAACCGACCAATATGTCGGTATCCTTATTAAGTCAAATTTTTAATAGTAAATATATTATATTTAGGGAGATTAATCTAAATAGTAACAGTAAAAGAATTACCTTTCACCTTAGCAAGGAGAAGTTACCATCATGGATGAATAGTAAAACTGAAATAGTAAAAACAAGATAAATTACTATTACTATTACAAAAAGTAATTACTATTACAGAATGTAATTAAAATTAATTACAAAACTTAAATTAAAAGAAATTAGAGAGAGAAACTCCCCATTTACATAAAAGAAATGAGAGAGAATGGTGCAACTAAAACTGAAATCTCGAGCTCAATTTATAGACAATTTTTGGTCAGCATCGCGACGCTGAAAATGCACTAGCGTCGCGACGCTAACAACAGTTTCTGGAGCCCACGCGTACGTTGACCACGCGGCTGTCGGCACAATAATTGGTGACATGTGTCACGCTCTTGTTGGCTGCCGATGAGGTCCAATGAAATCGTGCCACGTGTAATCTTGTGATTGGGTGTAAATTCGGTCTAATAGAATGGTGACACATGGCATGCTCTGATTCGTTGATTATTCGGTCCAATAGAGATGCGACATGTGGCACGCGGTTTGGGTGGTCCAATGAGGTGATGACACGTGGCAGAGGACGCATGTTAGCAAGGGCGGTGCATGTTAGCAAGATCTGGCGCACGTTAGCAAGTCCAACCTATCCGATTTTGACACGTGGTAGACGGCGCATGTTAGCAAGGGCGGTGCATGTTAGCAAGATCTGGCGCACGTTAGCAAGTCCAACCTATCCGATTTTGACACGTGGCAGACGGCGCATGTTAGCACATTCAGCGCATCCTGGGCGTCGCGACGCGGGAGTATTGGCGTCGCGACGCGCTAAAGACCAAAATATCCTTATTGACGTATTTTTGTCCGTTTTTTGCCCCAAATTGCCTCCAGTGCTTTCCAAACTTTATTTATCTACAAAATAACAACAAAACACATCAAAACGTTCATAAAACTCGAGAAACAATACAAAACATTAAGCTAATTGAGTGGGAATAAGTGATGTAATTACCACTCATCAATAGCCGAAACTTAGAACCCTATATACTCATGGTGATTTTTGATTTTTAGACCATTGGATGTGTTTAAATGTATGAGTATATTGATTTGTGATTTAATTGGTTTGAAATCAAAATTTGATATAAAAAATGCATGATTGCCGTGACTTGAGGAAGCATGTTGGAGATTGATTTTGCTTCAATTGTGTTGGACATGAATTGAATATGTTAAAGCATGATTAATTAGTTTAATTATTGTTTTGAAAATATTGGTTTAACTAATTAATTATGGCTAATACATTTCAGCAGTCGGATTGATCATGTATGCCATGATATGTACACGACCTGATGTCTCGTATGCTTTGAGCATGTGTAGTCGCTATCAGGCCGATCCAGGTGATGGTCACTGGGTTGCGGTTAAGAACATCCTTAAGTATCTTAGACGAACTAATGATGCTTTCTTAATCTATGGAGAATGAGAACTTGAGGTAACTGGGTTTACCGATGCAAGTTTCCAAACTGATAAAGGCGACTGTAAGTCGCAATCCGGGTACATATTTTGTTTGAACAACAGAGCAGTGAGCTGGAAATCTTCCAAGCAAGAGACTGTTGCCGATTCAACAATAGAAGTGAAATATATCGCTGCAGCTGAGGCAGCAAAAGAGGCAGTTTGGATCCGTAAATTCCTAATTGGATTAGGAGTAGTTCCGTTAGCAGCTGAGCCCGTTCCCTTGTATTGTGAAAATAACGGGGCTATAGCGCAGGCTAAGGAACCGCGGTCTCATCAACGATCCAAGAATGTACTTCGACGTTTCCATCTAATTCGTAAGATCATACATCGTGGCGATGTGAAGATCGAGAAGGTCGCATCAGATGAAAACATTGCAGATCCGCTGACGAAGGCTATTCCTCAGCAAAAGTTTGAGCGACATGTACATAGTTCAGGTGTTAGATACTTGAGTGATTAGCTATAGGCCAAGTGGGAGATTGTTGGACAATTATGACCCATAGCATCACTATTTGTAAAAGACATTGTGGTTTTTGTACAAATTAACTATGTGACAAAAGGAAATTGATATTTTATCATTTTGTAAATAGATTACTTAAATATATAAATGATAAAAGTCCTTATGATTAGTTCCGGATTAATAAGATATGAGACAATATCAATCCACCAAAGGTTTAATCATTAAATATCCCTAGTCGTAGTATTATCGAGACTGGACATCGATAATGCAGAATAGACTAGTGTTACACTTGTGCGCGTTATGGAAGCGTAACAGTATAGTTCTCATATATTTGGGTATTGGATACTCATGCAAGTGTAATAAGAGGTTCTGTTTACTGATGGTACGGAAACAGCTTCGCTCTGGATAGACCCCTCGGAATCCCATTGGTAGTGTGACTATGTGTCTATGGGAATCCAAATCAGGGTAGGTGTCTTTGGTCTTAACCTGAGACTTGCATGACTAATACTTGCGACAATCAGAACGCTTTGGTTTTGGTCGTCCGGGGCTTTAAGAGGTTCTATGTACGCCTCTTCTGGGTTTATTGAGAATCGTAGTGTATTGGGTGTGATGTCAAGATGGAAGTATCACTTCAGTCATATGGAGATGATGATCAAACAGGGATACTGAACTAGTACTCTAATATGTTGCAACTATCGAGATAATATGACAAGGTCATGATTATCCGATTAAATAGACTAGTTGTTAGTGATCCAATATATGCTTCGTACGGGGCAGACACAATTCCAGCCACAGGCCTAGCATGTGACATCCGATACTGGATCGCAATACGCAATACTAAGTATACTACGCCTGTTATAGATTATGTATTCCTTAAAAGAATATTTCTAGAGAATTGGGTAGGCACGGTGCTTGGCTAGAAGCCAACCATGTCTTGTAAATCGGTAAGAATGTGGTACCAGGTGCGCACAAATTTGGTTAGTCCGATGACCGGAATTACAGCCAACATATCCAGGGATCTCATGAGTCGCTTCCCAAAGATTCATCGATGACGTTTGACTCGAACAGAATTAATTTAGGATTAATTATAATAGAGAGAAAATTAATCTACGATTAATTACGACAAGAATTTATATGAGATAAAATTCGATTAGTAGAGATAGAACAATTAATTTGGAATTAATTGTTTAAATAATATATTTGATATATTAATTGAAATTAGATTTCAACGCGGAATTAAAATTGGATTTTATTTCAGGTGAACGAATTAATTTAGAATTAATTCGCGAGCGACTTTCGTAATAATTTTGCAAGGCATTTTTATTTAATTAAATTAGATTTAATTATGTCGCAACGAAAAATTCGTTAATTCGGAATTAACGAACCCGAGCCCGAAATGTGTATAGCGGGCCCACTCTAATTTTGAATTTAAAGTGGGGCCCACCAAGTCACATCACTAGTCAACTTTATTTAGCTTTTGGTTGATAGAAGTTGGTAGTTGTTGTTAGCTTGTAAATCACACAAGCTTTATTTTAATTGATGTTTGAAAGACTTTTACCAACTTTGAATATTTGGTATATGGTAAATTGATTTTTGGAAAATCAAAAACAAGTAACACTCTTTCACTCTCTTAGATTGCTGAATCCTCTCCCCCCTCTCTTGCTATCCATTGTCGTGAACCTATGGTTCATGATAATTGATTTTGCTTCAAAAATCTTGATTGCTAGCACAAAAAAGGAGTCAACAAAGGTGTAGGGAAACTTATCCCTTGAGTTTGGAATTCAAAGGAAGGCTTGGAGCTCTTCTCAAAGGACAAATTTCTGTTATCTCTACATCCATTATACCGATCATTGTAAGTATTTTTCCGCAAACTTATTATGATTATTCACACAATTTTATGCTTAGAAGATCCTTGGCATGTTCTAGGAACCCAACACATATAAGACTGGACCCAGATAGAAATGGATTTTTTATAATATATGTTAAATAAAGAAATTAATTTCAATATACTAGATGGTCATATATGGATTGATCTGAATCCTGAGTGTACTGCGAACTACTATATGGCAGGCTATGTCCTTTGATTTACAAAGATGAGGTTGGTGTAGCAATCCTGACCAATAGCTACGTACTTTGGGGACATGGTTGGGTGTGTAGCTGTGGATGTTTTATATAGATATGAAGTTCACTCCTTCTTGCGAAGAGTATAAGAGTATCATTCTTAAGGGTTGATTCGGTACTTGAAATATTAGAGCGCTCAAGTATTTCTATTACAAATAGAAAGATTAACATTTATAATGGTTATGAATAAATTGTTTATTAGAGAATCAATGGTACTTAAGGTAAAAATAATTAGAGGGGTATAACAAATATTTTGACATGACTCTAATTATGAGATATTCGTGAAGGGCCAATCTATATGTAATAACTATATCGATGGACATCGACGTAGTTCGTCCTATATTATCTATCTACGGCAATAATAGTGCAGCTTCTGGTTTTTAGTGGAATAAACCGAAGTTAATAATTCGAAATATTTAATTAAGTGTTTAATTAATATTATGGGATTATTGGAGTTTGGAATCGTAGGTCCATTTGGTCCTCATACTAGCTTGATATACTATAGCAGATTAAATATAATTGGATAGTTCAATTATATACTCACATATGTATAAATATAAATATTATTAATATGATTAATAATATTATTTTATCACACTTGAAACTATATGTTAATTTTAATATATGGCTTTATAATAAATAATTATATGATAATTATTTATTATAAGTTATTGAAATTACTGTATAATTTAATAAAGGTTTAAATTATGTATTTCCAAAAATAGGTTTTTGGAAACCTTTTGGTTGGAATGGAAGTTATATTTTTAAAAAAGTAATAACATATTTGATTTTGTAACATCCTTTTTTCATGATGATGACATTAAATAAAATACTGATGTTCTAAAAGTTTTTAGATTCTAATTCTAGGGCTGATCGAATTTCTTAATGATGGAGAGAAAGATTTTTGTTTAATTTTGGAAATTAAAATCCTAAGTATAAAAAGAAAATTATTTTTCTTTTTGGAAGACTAAGCCATTCCAAACCTTAACCACCTTTTGATGTTTTAAGTTTTCTCTCAATATTTGAAGAAAAACAAGAACAAGAAAAATTAAAAGTTGTTGTGTGATAATTGTTTATTCTCTAAAGTGTTTAGAGAATAGTTTGTGAATTTAGCCCACACTATTCTCTGTTAGTTGCGAGACATAGCACATAAGGCTATTTGGTGTCGAACCAAAAATCAACTTCATCGTCTTTTCATCAACCTCACGACATCACTGTTACCATTTACTTTGGGGTTTCGGGGCTCGGTTTGATTTGGTTTTAATCCAGAAAAATTAGGGAATATTAAGGCGTGTTTCAAGAGCATTGTACGGCTGTTTTTTATGAAAAATCAGACCTGAAACACTGGTGTGGTTTACGCAAAAGAGGGACTGATTTTGAAAAATCAGACCTGAAATAATGGTGTGGTTCACACAAAAAGGGACTGAATTGGACAGTGAGCTGGATGCATTTTGGGTCCAAAACAGCCCAGAGCTGAGCCGTTATTCAGGGGCTGTTCCAAACCTGAAATTTTATTAAAAACATAAGCAAAATTTCAGTGAAAGAGCCGACTACATTCGACCAAGAAAAAAGAAGGGCAGGAAAAGTTTTCAAGGCCGATCTCGGGTGCCTAAGGTATTTTCGCTGCGCTATCGATTCCTACAATTGGTATCAAGAGGGAAGTTAAAAAGTATTCTTAACCCTTCTTTTTTTTTCATTTAAAGTTACAATTTTATTTGTTTATATGATATATAAATAATTATATGCATGTTTAGATAAATAGACACAAATTAAGGTTCATAAGATGAATGTTTATTGTTGATTCATGTGATGAATGTGTTTTACATTGATCGTAAATTTTTTCGGCTCTTATTTTTATGTTGGCTTCGGTTTTGGGAATGTAAGACCTTAAGGCCAATTTTACAAATGTTATATTTTTATTTTCCTATGTAAAAGTTTTTTCTATGTAATTTGGAGTACCAAAACCGTAAAAGAAGTCAACACTATCATGGAGCAAGATTTGAAGACCAATGGATGCCTTGGAAATTTTATGTACTAATTAGATTAGTATAGGAAAAATAAGAGTCTGGTCAATATAAAATTTATTTGTATGTTATATGAATGTTTAAATTCAAAATGTTTGAATAACATATCATATAGCTTAGGGTGTCTACTATTGCATTTTCACATGTCATAACATGTTTTGGATGCATGAATATTGTAGTCATAAAATATGATTTTATGAAATTTAAAACGGTTAAATTGGAATATGATATTCATGAAATCAAATTAATTAGATTAATGGGTTTAATAGTTTAAAATTGGAGATTTTAAAATTACAGGCTTAATAAAGTGCATCATGAATTCCATTGGTATATCAGATGGAACCCATACGTAAATTCCATAGCCGATTCCAAATAAACGGTAGTGTGGTCTGCACTCGAGATACAAATCCACGTACCATTGGAATTTATAACCTATTTAGATTAATTAAATGGTTTAATTAAAATTTTATCCACTTTAGAATTTTAAATTTTGAACTTGTTAGTGTACCAATATTTTAAGAGTTAAAATATATTAAGTAACTAAACCTAACTTAATTAAATGAGTTTAATTAAGTAAAATAATTATTAGAGACTAATAGATATTAGTGAGTTAAAATTGGTAAGATCACTAATAGTGCACTTGTGTAAATGAAAGTTATGTTTTAGCCGCGCATAAATTTATAGACACTAGTGAATTAAAATATTAGGTATTTTAAATACAAACCTTAAAATTAAAATATTGAGTGGGAGAGGGATATACGACAATATATCCCGGGATCTACATTGTTAGTCCGAAAAAGTGAGATTCAAATTGTGCCTCAAGACGATTTTGTTTTCATCCCTATACGGATGGTGTCTATTTTGGGTAAATGTCAAGTTTTGATTCCGAGAGGATGGAGACTTGACCGGCGTAAACACACACGTATAACGTAAGCGCACGTATCGTTCAAGTAGTATAAAAATATCGATCCCATGAGGACTTAATTCCTACTGTTGTTACTAATTGTTGATATTATTTATTTGCAAGTATCTAATTATAGGGAGAAAGTAATCGATTGCTTCTGGTTGGTTGAATGTGGATTTGCTAATTAAAATAAAAACAGATACAAAAGAAAATATTAAGGAAAGTAGAAGGAAAGACTCAAGGATCTAGGGTCGCGACTCCACACAATATTATTATAAAGATGAATTGATTCTCTTATCTATGTGTAATAAATCAGTTTGCTAACCTGGAACACGAAAATATGCAAAAGCCTTTGTCGATGGTCAGGCGCAAATACCCAGTATAACCCAATTGAACCATATGTCTATGTCAACCAAATTACCTGGATTCATTAAGATCAAGTTCCAATTATGGTTATCCCCGCCCGACAAGTATATGTCTATCCAGTAAGAAAATCTATTAAAGGGTTATTTATCCTTAAGGAAGATCGTGGGCTATTGAATCTAAGGCTGAAACCTAAAATCCCTATGTCTAGTTCATTTTAAGTTTACCACATCAATCTTATTGGTGATCAGACAACAATAAGCATTAAGCTTAAGACTCAATAACCAAACTAAAGAATTACCCATAAAAAGAAAATCAATTATTAAATGTGTGAATATTGTGTTTCATCACTTCCCTATAATAAAAATAAAATGCTGGGGTTAGAGGATCCACATTTAATATTTCTTATCTAGGAATCTCACTTATTATAATATATAAATTATTTTATGTTATGCTTTCTCAGGAATTAATAATGTTAAACATTTAAAACCAGCCATATAGGCGGTAAAGTAATTTATATTTAACCCGATCATATAGGCGGTAATAAAGTCTGACATTAATTAATCCGGTTAAATTATAATTTATAAATTATAATTAAGTGAGATTCACCTAGATAATTATATTAAAGGTTTCACCTTTTACCCCAGCGGAAATTTAACTACAAAACATAAAGTAAATAAATAAAAAGTTGTAATAAAAACTAAAAATAAAAATACATAATTTTTATATTACAATAATTTTACAAAACTAGATGCTTCCTATGAAATCAGGGAAAAAATCCCAAGGAAAGCAAACCAAATGAAGTGCTGAAGAGCTCAATTTATAGGCATTTTATGGATCTGGCGTCGCGACGCCAAAGCTCCCAGCGTCGCGACGCTGGCACGCATTTACGGTCAACGCGGTTTGACCACGCGGATTATGTCGGCACAATCAAATGATGACACGTGGCACGCGGTGAAATGGTGCAATGAGAAGCTGGCACATGGCACGCGGTGGATGGCTGATGTTTCAGTCCAATAAGAAAGCGACACGTGGCACGTGGTAAGGATCGGTCCAATGAGAGCTTGACACATGGCAGAATGTGATTTGCCGATAATTTGGTCCAACGAGAAGGTGACACGTGTCACGCGGAGTGTCGGCACCATAGGTTTGTGACACGTGGCACACGGCGCATTTTAGCTGATCTTCTGTGATGATGACACGTGGCACGGCGCACGTTAGAAAGGTCGGCGCACGTTAGCAAGATCTGGCGCACGTTAGCATGTCTAATTTCTTAGATTCTGAAACATGTCTCTCGGCGCACGTTAGCATGATCGGAACACGTTAGCATGACCGGAACACGTTAGGCGTCGCGACGCTGAAAATTACGAAAATGCCCCTTTTGTCATTTTTTCTCTATTTTGGCCCCAAATTGCTTCCAATGCTTTCCCAACTTTATTTATCTGCAAAATAACACAAAACACATCAAAACGTTCATAAAACCCGAGAAATTATACAAAATATTAGGTTAAATGAGTGGGAAATAGTGATATAAATACCACTCATCAAGACTCTAGATGTATCTGATGAATTGACCCACCCTACGGTGGCACTTCACTAGTAAGTCCAAGGGTTCCGAAATAATGGGTTACACTCACGAAAGAATGATTAAGTGTTAATAGAAATTCCTTGATCAAATCAAATGGTGGGTGGTTAATATAGGAATAAGATTTATTCCCGTGTATATTAATCATTTGAGATTGTCTCGATCTATCATGCAAACACTTGACCTACCTTATGGCGGCACTTATTTATGGGATGATAGATTTATGTGCCATAGTAATTCTCTTAGGTTTCTAATTCATTATACATGGTTCATGCATCATGTTTAATTTTATGCCTAAATGTTTGATAATTTTAATATGCGATGAATGAAATTTAAATGTATGTTTACTTTATTTTATTTCAGCCATGGTTTCTCCAATAATTGCTATTCTCTCTAACGATAAATTAACGGGAGAAAATTATGTAAAATGGAAAAGTAACATGAACGCCATTCTGGTCTGTGAAGACCTTAAAATTGTCCTGACAGTGTCATCCCGAACCGGCTAGAAAATTATAGGTATTGTTTTATAGAAGAAGCTTGAACATGTTGGCAATAGTTAGTGCTAAAAGTGTGACTTTCTATCCCATATAGAAAGAGCAATGAGAGTAGATCAAGTTTATAAAGGCTTGGTACACCTAATAGTTCAAATCGGTGTTGGAAAGTTTGGAGGAAAAATTATTGGAGGGAAATACAAATATTTGTTATATATTATTTAAAGTCAAAGATGGACACTTGGGACTGTTATTAAAATAACTCAAAACAAGAGCTTAACATCAAGCATCATATGCAAGACACTTTTATTAATTTGAATTAACTAAAAATGAATTCTGATGAGTGGTAAATGTATCACTATTTCCCACTCATTTGACCTAATATTTTATATAGTTTCTTGAGTTTTGTGAATATTTTGATGTGTTTTGTGTTATTTTGTAGATAAATAAAGTTTAATGACTCTCTGGAGGTGATTTGGGACCAAAACAGTGAAAAAGAACACAAAAGGGCAAAATTGTAAATTGGTACATCGCGACACGCAGGCTGCGTCGTGACGCCTAACGTGCGCCGATCCATGCTAACGTGCGCCGGGTCCACATGTCATAATCTGAGAAGTTTGACTTTGCTAACATGCGCCATGCCACGTGTCATCATCACAACCGATCTGCTAACGTGCGTTGTGCCACGTGTCATCATCCTATGGTGCCGACAATCGCCATCGCTATGTGTCGCCACGTGTCACTCCACGTGTCAGCCACTTCATCATCCACATCACCAGTTGACCAAGTCAACGTGCCACGTCACTGCCACGTCATCATCAGCCAATCACAGCGTGCCACATGTCATCATTCTATGGTGCCGACAATCATTATCGCCACATGTCGCCACGTCAGCATAATCATTGAGTTGCCAGCCGCCTTGCCATGTGTCACCTTATCACCTTATCCATAATGCCACGTGGTAGACAAGAATCTGAAGCCGACGAATCAGAGAGTGACACGTCAGCGCGTCACGACGCAAGAAGAAACTTGCGCGTCGCGATGCGAGGGGGTTACCGAGGCCTATAAATTGAGCTCGAAATTTCAGTTTCAGATGTACCTTCCTCTATAAATTCTCTGATGTAGATATGGAGTTTTCTATCTAGTTTATTTTTATTTCAGTTTTGTAATTAATTTTAATTACGTTTTGTAATAGTAATAGTAATTTACTTTTATAATTTTTACTATTCAACCATGAGGAGGTAACTTCCCCCTGTTAGGGTGAAAGGTAATTCTTTAACTATTGCTATTTAGATTAATCTCCCTTAATTATAATATATTCACTATTTAAAATTTGACTTAATGAAGATACCGCTATATTGGCCGGTTGGTAATTAAACTTTCTTACCGCCTATATGGCAGGTTTATGGACAAATTTTGATACCGCCTATATGGCTGGCCGGACTTAATTTGACTTAATCAGGTTACCGCCTATATGGCTGGTTGATAATATCATCACAAGTTAATATATTATATTAAGGGAGATATCTAAATTAGTAGTAGTAAAAGTAGATCCTTTTACCTTAACATTTTATTTTATTGTAATTTTACTTTTCAGTATTTATTTTACCACATTTACTTTTCAGTATTGTAATTTATGTCTTTTATTTTTAAGTTTTTACTAGCCCTATTAATGTGTCGTAACTAAGTTAGTTATCAAGGGTTGTGATGAATTCTAATATCATCGGTTTATAAGGGGTTATTTTATAGTTTAGGTAATTTAAAGGTTTACTTATTAAGTCTTAAGCTTAATGCGTCTTGTTAATTGACAACTAATAAGATTGATCTGGTAAATCTAAAATAACCTTGACAAAGGAATTTTAGGTTTCAGCTTTAGACTTAATAGCCCACGATCTTCCTTGAGGATAGATAACCCTTTAATAGATTTTCTTACAGGATAGACATATGCCTGTCAGGCAGGGGTAGCAATAATTGGAACTTAAACTTAATGAATCCAGGTAATTTGGTTGACATAGACATATGGTTCAATTGGGTTAAACTGGGTATTTGCGTCTGACCATCGACAGAGGCTTTCGCATAATTTCGTGTTCCAGGTTAATAAACCGATATATTACACAAAAATGAATTAACCACTTCATCTTTAAAATGATATTGGAAGATTCACAACCCTATATAGTTTCATAATATTAAATTTTCTTAAACCTATTTTCGTGAAATTTTATTTACTTGTTTTTAAATTTAAAATCATCAACATTTCAAATCAATCAATCAACCTGTTAGATACTAGTAATCATTTGACCTAATAAAATTAATAGATTAGGTATTAAGTCCTCGTGGGATCGATACTTTTTATACTGCTTGAACGATAGTGCGCTTACGTTATACGCGTGTGATTACGCACCGGTCAAATTCCACTCAAGGAACCAAACCCTTCACAAAATTAACAACACTACAATCAGGCTCCACAGGGACTGTTGACCGCGGGATATGAGCGGAGGCGGCCGGAGTTTCATAATCACAATCAGGCTCCTAGTGTATCAATCATATTAGGCCAACATTGGTTCCCAATTGTACGTATGGCGTTACAACACTCGTTGCCAAGATACGTCTCACCGTTGAGGAATGAGATAATGATTTCTCCAGAGCATGACTGAATCTGAATCAAAGCATCCCAGTAATTTGTTGATTCATCATCTAGTTTCAGGCACGACTCTAGACTTGATCCAGGGTTCGTTAAAGAACGTGAATCAGCTATGGATCCTATGATCAAAGCAAGAAGAAATGAGGCAATGAAGATCGTAGAAGCACTAGCCATTTAATGATAAGAGCAAATAGATGTGTATGTGTGTTGTTAAAGGTTATATGAAACTAGGGTTTATATAGATACGACATTGTTTTTTTTGTTCATGAACGTTACATAATTAAAAAGGCTTAAAATGATTGGAGTAATGGAAAAGAAGTTGAAGTGGAGATCAAGCCCCAATCCATTAATTATGCAAATTATAGATTACATTTAAGATATGTAATATAAAACAATTGTGGCAGTTGATGATTTTGATATTCTTTTAGTTTAATTAATCAATTTGTAACGAATACATAATACATAAGGCCATGAGAAAGTGAGAAGTTTTATGATGATTTGTTTTCTGCAATATTTTAGCAGTGATTTAGAAATTTGGCTATATGAATTTGCAGTACGTGGTTCTTTATTCAAATTGGAAAATGGTGTTGTCAGCGTTGGGGTGGTGTGTAAACTTCAAAGATCAACATTTAGTCTTTTATAGGAGAAACTTGAACATTTTGGTAATAGTTAGTGCTAAAAATGTGATTTCTTACCCACATAGGAAGAGTATTGAGAGTAGATCAAGTTTATAAAGGCTTGGTACACCTAATAGTTCAAATTGGTGTTGGAAAGTTTGGAGGGAAAATTATTAGAGGGAAATACAAATGTGTTGGGTTTCTAGGTTAGTCCCAAGATCGATTCATGCAAGAAATCATGTGTGAATACTCAAAATAAATATGGCGGAATGATACTTACATTGATCGGCTTTTGCGATGCGAGGAACAACAAAAATCTTCAAGCTTTAAGTCCAAGAAGCTCTCGGTTTTGATCCAATTTTTGTGCTCCATTTTCGGTCCTTCAAGCTCCAAGCTTGGCGTGCATTCCATGCCCACGAGTGGGTTTCCCTATCACCTTCGCAAGACCCCGAATGTGTGCTAGCACTCTTGAAATTTTGCCACAAAACTTCACATTTTCCTTGTTGTGGTTCACGGCAAAATGAAAGACAAGAAGGAAAAATTGGCCCTTGGCCGAGAGGTGTAAGAGAGAAGAAGAAGAAATGTGTTAGTTGGTTTGTATTTCCAAAAACAAATAAAGATATACCAAATTCAAAATTTGGTAAATGGCATTTAAGCCATCCAACCACTACCATCAATCACAAGTGACAAGTTGTCACATTACTCAAAGTGACTAGACATCACATCAATCAAAATGACTAATGATTTGACGCTTGATGTGACTTATGGGCCGCACATGAATTCGAAATGCGAGTGGGCCCGCAAACACTCCCGGGCTCAGGTTCGCTAAATCCGAATTAATGAATTTTCCATTGCGACGTAATTAAATCAAATTAAATTAAATAATTTTGCCTAGCAAAATTACAATTCACGCTGCTAACGAATTAATTCTAAATTAACTCGTTCGCCCGAATTAAAATCTAATTTTAATTCCGCGTCGAAATCCAATTTCGTATAATATATCGAATATATTATTTTATCGATTAATTCCAAATTAATCATTCTCTCTCTTTCAAATAATATTTTATCACAGATAAAATAACTCTGTAATTAATCCCAGATTAAATTTCTCTCTCTTCATTAATTAATCCCAAATTAATAAAGTGCGAGTCATACGTCATCAGTGAATCTTCGGGAAGCGACCCATGAGATCCCCGTATATGTTGGCAGTAAATCCGGTCGTCGGACTATCCGAACACGTACGTACCTAGTACTACATTTTTACCGATTTACAAGACATGGTTGGCTTCTAGCAAAGCACCGTGCCTACCCAATTCTCCAGAAATATTCTTAAAGGAATATGTGATCTATATCAGACGTAGTATACATTGTATTGCGTATTACGATCCAGCATCGGATGTCACGTGCAAGGCCTGAGGCTGGAATTGTGTCTGCCCCGTACGAAGCACATATCGGATCTCTGGTAACTAGTCTCTATAATCGGATAATCATGACCTAGTCATACTATCCCGATGACTACAGTACATAAGAGCACCAGTTCCGTATTCTACGTGATCATCATCTCCACTATGACTGGAGTGATACTTCCGTCTTGACATCACACCCAATACACTACGATTCTCAATATACCCAGAAGAGGCGTACACAGAACCTGTTAAAGCCCTGGACGACCAAAACCAAAGCATATTGATTGTCGCAAGTATTAGCGGTGCAAGTCTCAGGTTAAGACCAAATACACCTACCCTGATTCGGACTTCCATAGACACATAGTCATACTACCAATGGAATTCTGAGGGGTCTATCCAGAGCGAAGCTGTTTCCGTACCATCGGTAAACACAACCTCCTATTACACTTGCATGAGTATCATATACCCAAATATATGAGAACTATGTCGTTATGCTCCCACAACGCGCATAAGTGTAAAACTAGTATCTTACGCATTATCGATGTCCAATCTCGATAATACTCTGACTAGGGATATTTAATGATTAAACCTACGTGGATTGATACTGTCTCATATCATCTCAATCCGGAACTCGCATTATGGACCTTTTATCATTTATACATCTTGGTAATCTAATTACAAATGATAAAAGAGCAATTTCCTTTGTCACATAGTTGATTTGTACAACAACACCATGATCTGTACAAATAGTGATGCTATGGGTCATAATTTTCCAACAATCTCCACTTACTTGGCCTATAGCTAATCACTCAAGTTTCCAACACCCGAACTATGTACGGTTCGCTCAAACTTCTGCTGAGAAAATGCTTTCGTCAGCAGATTTGCGGTGTTATCATCTGATGCGATTTATTCGATCATCACATCGCCACGATGTATGATCCAGACGAATCAGATGAATATTTGAAATATATATCTGGATCGTTGATGAGACCAATAATTCTTTAGCCTGTGTTGTAGCCTAGCTAGCTGTTAACAGAACTACTCCTAATCTGATTAGAATTATTATCGATCCAAAAAGGCTTCTATTGCTGCCTCAGCTGCAGAAATTATCCACTTTTGTTGTTTATTCGGCAACAGTATCTTGCTTGGAAGATTTCCAACTCACTGTTCCGTTATTCAAACTGTATAGTACCGTTCTTACGACTTATAGTCATTTTTATCGGTTAGGAAACTTGCAACGGTGAACCCAGTCACTTCAAGTTCTCCTTCTCCATAGTTTAAGAAAGCATCCTTAGTTCATCTAAGATACTAAAGGATGTTCTTAACATCAATCCAGTGACTATCACTTGGATTGGCGTGATTGTGACTCCATATGCTCAAAGCGTATGAGACACCAGGTCGCGTACATCTATTTCAATGTACGAGTTCTCAGAGGGTCCTAACAACTTTAAATATATTCCAGTAGATCTTTATTCCTAGAATAAATGTTGTTTCTCCCAAGAATTCTACGGAGAATTTTCTTGAAAGCCAAGCTTTCACCGATTGTATTATGGGAATATCATTTCCAAGAAATGACATGTCATCATTACTTAGGACATTCATTATCAGTGCGCTCCCACTAACCTCCTTATATACACAAGAATCATTTTCGTTTTGAATTAAATCATATACCATTATGATTACATCAAAATGATAGTTCCAAGAACTCAATGCTTGCTTCAATCCATACATGGATCGAATTAACTTGCAAACCTTGTTTGCTCGTTTTGATACAACAAAACCGTCAGGATGTTGTAAACATCCTCCAAAAGGTTTCCATTTAAGGAAAGCGATTTTGACGTTCAGCTGCCATATTTCATAAATGAACATGCAGCATCAGCAAGCATTATCCAAATGGATTTAACCATGGCAACAAGTAAAAGGTTTCGTCGTAATCGACACAATGTTGATAACGATACATTTTCGCTACAAGCCTAGCTTAGTACGTTGGTATGTTGCCTTCCATGTATGTCTTCCTTGAAGACTTGTATAATATCAATAGGCACAATGCCTTTCGGTACAACAACCAGTATCCAAACTTGGTTGGTATACATGGAATCCATTTTAGACATCATGGCACTTTTCCATGATAGGGAGTCGATACCTTGTATCACTTCCTCATACGTAGTCAGTTCGTATTCCTCGATAAGATTGACATCTTTATGAGGTGAGATCAGAAACCCATACCTCCCAGATTGTTTTCTGACTCTCTCCGACTATCGCGGTTCTTGTGTATTCGAAGATTATTGGTATATTTTCATCCTTGATGAACTATTTATGTTCCATTAAGGAATCGATGCCTAGAATAGTATTACTCTGATTTTCATTGAGTTACTTTCCTCCCACTTACCACTACATATAGGTATTCCTCTTAGGAAAACCGCATGGCGAGCAACAATTACATTGTTCTCTTGTGAGTTGTATAAGTACTATACTTTGGTTTCCCTATGATAACCTACAACTTAGGCACTTATCCGATTTGGGTTCTAGTTTGGTATCATCCAAACATATGCCCAGCATTCCCAAATCTTCAGGAATGAGAAAACCCGGTTTCTTTCCTGTTCATATCTAATATTAAGTCTGTCAAACAGATTATTATGGAACCTTATTCAAAATAAGTTTTGTACTGTTTAATGCGTATCCTATGAAGGAAATGATAGCTCAGAGTGACTCATGATTAACCTTATCATGTCCAACAAAATTCGTTTTCTCGATTCGGACACACCGTCAAACTAACGTGTTCCGGGAGGAGTCCTCATTGAAAGAATACTATACTCTTTCAAGTATTTGAGAAACTTATTGCTTAAGTATTTTCATCATGGTCCAATTATGGTGTTTAATACTTTAGCCGATCTGTTTGTCTACTTCATGTCGAAACTCATTGAATTCATCAAAAGTTTCTGATTCGTGTTTCACAAGAAACACATAACCAAAACGCGATGCCACATCCGTAAAAGTTTCGAAGTATTCATATCCACCTCTAGCCTAGCTAGATATGGGCCAACTTATGTCACTATGAACGAGGGCTAACAGATCGGTGGCACTTGCACTTTTACCAAGTAAAAGTGTTTTAGGCACTTTGCCCAATAAACTAGATTCGTAGACATCATTTGAATGGAATCAAATATGTCCTAGTATCCACTCTTCGAAAGTGTGGATATACGAGTCTTGTTAATTATGTCCCAGATAACTATGCCACTTATAAGTCTCATCTGATTGAATCAGTTTGAGCTATTTGTTTGTAATATCATACGTTTGAGATTTATTTATATTCAAAATATAAATACTGTCATTCACATCCAATGTGCTTATCTCAATATCATCTTTATAAAATAAAACACTTTAGTGTTCTAGAATATAAAGGTATACCCTCAACAGGTTAAACCCTGATATAGAGATAATGTTTATAGTCAAACTAGTTACATTGTAACAATTTCCTAATTTAAGTACACACCCGAATGGTAGTTCCTAAACTTAGGTTTCTACGGTTAAAACAGCGACTCTCGTCCCGTTTTCGATTCGCAGATCAATCTCATCTGAATTTAATATTCTGCTTGTCAGCAGATTCCGCACATCAGTACATATTTATGTACCACACTCAGTATCTAAAATCCAATTTTAATACTAGTAGTGAACATGTTTAAGACAAACATATTTGAAGCCGGAGCCTAGCACCGTCTTCAATTCCTTCATGTCTGCCTTGTCCCTACGGCAGTCATGCTTCCAGTGACCCCGTTTGCCACAGTTTAGGCAGACATTTTGGGATATGTTATTTGTCTTCCCAGAAGATTATAATGACTTTGCCTTTGCCCCTTTTCCACACCCCAGAAGCCTTTGGCCAAGCCTTAGCCTTCTGGGACATCGAAGTAAGATGCGCCTTGCGCTTCTTACCCTATTGCAAACTCTGGCTTTGTCTCCTTGAGTATAGCCATTAACTCTCCAAGAGTTTTCTATTGCAATTTGTACTTCTAAGATCTAAGGATGAATCTATGAAGATCATTCAATTTCAATATCATACTATAAGGATCTAATCCTTAGTTCTGACTAAGAAATTAAGGAGTTTTTGCGGCAAGCATAACAGATTAAGCACTAAAGTTTTCATCACATGAATATTCCAAATATCATGTTCTACTATTTGCTCAACTCCGGGCTTAGGCTCGAGATGTCACTCTTATCAAATAAAGTAACTTCTCGGTCACCCATGACTATCCTAAGATTTTATTCCCAATTTGAAAATTAAAGTCGTTCAAAATATTTTCACCCAGGTTTATATTTTAAACACTAATCTTTCATTTATCTTGATTCCAATAGTCCAACTATCGAATCAACGATTTTAGGTACTATTGATTATAATGATTACTATAGTCTAACTATATAATCAACTATAATTTAATAAGTTAAATTCAATTATATTGATTACTATAATCCAATTATAAAATCAACTATTAATTGAAGTAGTTTAAATACAGTCCAACTGTTTTATTAAAACAACATTAAATATTAGTCCAACTAATATATATTTGACGAAAAATGAAATGAGCGCGTATTTGGCAAGTAACAAAATGAATATTGCAAATTTAATACTTGCCTCCCACTATTTTTTGGCGAGCCTCTAACCCTCTGTGGAGTACTCGGGAAACCTTGTTTCCTAGTGGGCTAGGATCCAGTTAAATAACACACAATCTTGACTTTGGCCAATAAATTGTATGATAATTAACTAGGTAGATCTCTAAGATCAATTGGATCCCATCCAATTCCTAGATCCAGTAGGTGGACATCCAAGTCTGAAACATATATCTTATATTTGTCAATATATCCAATATATTCCCTAACCTTTTTCCTCTGAATCAACTAAGCCTTGGCTTTGGCACAACAAACTTAATGATCCCAGTTAAGCGGAACTCATTGACCATGGAAAGCTTCGTAATCGATGTCGATGGACAAGAAGTGATCTTGACTTTGGCCAACAAATCACAACTTGGACAAGACACCGTTATGGAACAAAGCCTTCATGATTCAAACACATCCGCGACAGAAAAAGGTCTTGACTTTGGCCAACAAACCAGTGTCAGTCTTGGATCTTGAGTAAGAATCACTCAATTGAAGGAAAAACGCTTAATATGTGTTGAGGGTTTTTTCGCGTAATTGGCAACCAATTAATTATCTTTGTTAAGGTCTCATCATCATACACTCTTAAACATGCATTATAAACACATAATAAGGCGCGTAAGTAAATATAATAATGATATGCGGATGGATACTTAACACATTATTCCTAGAACAAATCTCTCTTTTTCCTCTCTCCGCTAGCACAAGTATTACTTCTACATAATTACATAACACTTCTAAAGAAACCTCATTTACATTGAGGGGAATAGGTGAGAAGAGAAATACAAAGAGTCAAGAGGTAATAGGCTAGACACGCAGGTCCAATTTAATAAATTCTAAATTTATTACAACAATTTCCAAAATTGCCCTCACCCATCTAATATCCATCCGATATACATTATTCATACATCGCATCCATGTATTCACACAAAATATGTTATCAATCAATCTAATCCAATTAATTAATCTGAAAATTAATGATCATCCAATGTTCAAACAACGATTTGATTTTGCGCGAGTCAAACTCGTTTTACGAATAAGTACTCAAAGTACGAATTCTCGAATTATATTAAACTACAACATTAAATCCAATTTAATTTGTATTTAATACTAATTCTATATTTAATTCTAAATTAAATAATTACACTTTTTAATGTGCCTTTACGACTTAGATTCCAAATCTAATCGTTACGGGTCTCAAAGCCCGATTAACATCCAATGTAAATTTAATTAAAGTCCAATGGGCTTTTAATTAATTTCTTAGGCATGGACTTTTTGTCAATATGGGTCAAACCCAAATACCAAAACCCATTTAAGGAATCATCCTTATTTGCCAAGAAACCAATTTAGGCCCATTAGGCCCAATTAAAATAAAGGTCCATTAAGTCATAATTGGACTTTATGAATATAGTTTTGGGCCCAATTGGATCCAACCAATTAGCCTAAACCAAACTTGGTCCAACCAAGCCCATTAAGCCCAATTACAACTTTACAAGCCCAATTCCAAATTTGGCCCAATTAATTAAATTACCAAAATTCCAAAATTCATAATTTAATTAACCTAAAGTGTATGCCATAATTAATTAATCAAATTAACATTTCCAAAACACTAATTTACTCAATTAATTATGCTTATCATCATCAACTTATGTCCAACACAATTGAATCAAAAATCAATCATTTTCCATGCTTCATCACTCACGGCAATTTAGGGTTTTTCATGTCCGATTCCGAATTCAATCCAATTAAATCCTAAATCAACATTTCCCAAATGATTTCAACTCATCCAATGATCAAAATCAAAAATCACCATGACTTAGGGCAACATTACACATTCGGCCAAGCCAATGTTTATGGGAAAATTTGATCCAATCCAATTTTCATCAAATTGATCATGCATAACACCATGTTATCATAATTTAAGCATACTCAAACAATCAATTTCACTCAAACATGCTCAAATCAATTTTACCCAATTTTACCCTAATTTCAATTTCATGATCAAAATGGCTCTGATACCATTGTTGGGTTTCTAGGTTAGTCCCAAGATCGATTCAAGCAAGAAATCATGTGTGAATAATCAAAATAAATATGACGGAATCATACTTACATTGATCGGCTTTTGCGATGCGAGGAACAACAAAAATCTTCAAGCTTTAAGTCCAAGAAGCTCTCGGTTTTGATCTAATTTTTGTGCTCCATTTTCGGTCCTTCAAGCTCCAAGCTTGGTGTGCATTCCATGCCCACGGGTGGGTTTCCCTATCACCTTCGCAAGACCCCGAATGTGTGCTAGCACTCTTGAAATTTTGCCACAAAACTTCACATTTTCCTCGTTGTGGTTCACGGCAAAATGAAAGACAAGAAGGAAAAATTGGCCCTTGGCCGAGAGGTGTAAGAGAGAAGAAGAAGAAGAAATGTGTTAGATGGTTTGTATTTCAAAAACAAATAAAGATATACCAAATTCAAAATTTGTAAATGGCATTTAAACCATCCAACCACTACCATCAATCATAAGTGACAAGTTGTCACATCACTCAAAGTGACTAGACATCACATCAATCAAAGTGACTAATGATTTGACGCTTGATGTGACTTGTGGGCCGCACTTGAATTCGAAATGCGAGTGGGCCCGCAAACACTCCCGGGCTCGGGTTCGCTAATTCCGAATTAACGAATTTTCCGTTGCGACGTAATTAAATCAAATTCAATTAAATAATTTTGCCTAGCAAAATTACTATTCACGTGGCTAACGAATTAATTCTAAATTAACTCGTTCGCCCGAATTAAAATCTAATTTTAATTCCGCGTCGAAATCCAATTTCGTATAATATATCGAATAAATTATTTTATCGATTAATTTCAAATTAATCGTTCTCTCTCTTTTAAATAATATTTTATCCCAGATAAAATATCTCCGTAATTAATCCCAGATTAATTTTCTCTCTCTTCATTAATTAATCCCAAATTAATAAAGTGCGAGTCATACGTCATCGGTGAATCTTCGGGAAGCGACCCATGAGATCCCCGGATATGTTGGCAGTAAATCCGGTCGTCGGACTATCCGAACACGTACGTACCTAGTACTACGTTTTTACCGATTTACAAGACATGGTTGGCTTCTAGCAAAGCACCGTGCCTACCCAATTCTCCAGAAATATTCTTAAAGGAATATGTGATCTATATCAGGCGTAGTATACATAGTATTGCGTATTACGATCCAACATCGGATGTCACGTGCAAGGCCTGGGGCTGGAATTATGTCTGCCCCGTACGAAGCACATATCAGATCTCTGGTAACTAGTCTCTATAATCGGATAATCATGACCTAGTCATATTATCCTGATGACTGCAGTACATAAGAGCACCAGTTCTGTATCCTACGTGATCATCATCTCCACTATGACTGGAGTGATACTTCCGTCTTGACATCACACCCAATACACTACGATTCTCAATATACCCAGAATAGGCGTACACAAAACCTGTTAAAGCCCTGGACGACCAAAACCAAAGCATATTGATTGTCGCAAGTATTAGCGGTGCAAGTCTCAAGTTAAGACCAAATACACCTACCCTGATTCGGACTTCCATAGACACATAGTCATACTACCAATGGAATTCTGAGGGGTCTATCCAGAGCGAAGCTGTTTCCGTACCATCGATAAACACAACCTCCTATTACACTTGCATGAGTATCATATACCGAAATATATGAGAACTATGTCGTTATGCTCTCACAACGCGCACAAGTGTAATACTAGTCTTTTACATATTATCGATGTCCAATGTCGATAATACTCTGACTATGGATATTTAATGATTAAACCTTCGTGGATTGATACTGTCTCATATCATCTCAATCTGGAACTAATCATATGGACCTTTTATAATTTATACATCTTGGTAATCTAATTACAAATGATAAAAGAGCAATTTCTTTTGTCACATAGTTGATTTGTACAACAACACCATGATCTGTACAAATAGTGATGCTATAGGTCATAATTGTCGAACAAAATGTTGTTATATATTATTTAAATTCAAAGATGGGCACTTGGGACTGTTATTAAAATAACTCAAAACAAGAGCTTAACATCAAGTATCACATGCAACACACTTTTAATACTTTGAATTAACCAAAAACGAATTCCACTCAAGGAACCAAACCCTTCACAAAATTAACAACACTAGAATCAGGCTCCACGGGGACTGTTGACCGAGGGATATGAGCGGTGTCGGTCGGAGTTTCGTGATCACAATATCCTTCAAGGACATCACTCTCTGCAGCAGTAAACCCTAGTGTATCAATCGTATTAGGCCAGCATTAGTTCCCAATTGTACATATGGCGTTACAGCACTCGTTGCCAAGATACGTCTCATCGTTGAGGAAGAAGATATTGATTTCTCCAGAGCATGACGGAATCTGAATCAAAGCATCCCAGCAATTTGATGATTTATCATCTAGTTTCAGGCGTGACGCTAGACTTGATCCATGATTCCTTAAAGTACTTGAATCAACTATGGATCCCATGATCAAAGCAATAAGAAAAGTGGCAACGACGATCGTAGAAGCATTAGCCATTTTGTGATAAGAGCAAAGAGATGTGTATGTGTGTTGTTAAAGGTTATATGAAACTAGGGTTTATATAGATACGATATTTTTTATTTTGTTCATGAACGTTACATAATTGAACAGGCTTAAAATGATTGGAGTAATGGAAAAGAAGTTAAAGTGGAGATGAAGCCCCAAGCCATTAATTATGAAAATTATAGATTACATTTAATATATGTAATACAAAACGATTATGGCAGTTGATGATATTGATATTCTTTTAGTTTAATTAATCAATTTGTAATGAATACATAATACATGGGGACATAAGAAATTGAGAAGTTTTATAATGATTTGTTTAGTAAATAGTAATAGTCAACATGTTTATTGAGTTTTCTGTAAAATTTTAGCATTGATTCAGAACTTTGGCTATATGTATTTGCAGTAAGTGGTTCTTTATTCAAATTGGAAAATGGTGTTGTCAGCGTTGTGGGGGTGTGTAAACTTCATAGATCAACATTTAGTGTTTTATAGGTAGTGTTTTATAGGAGAAGCTTCAACATGTTGGTAATAGTTAGTGCTAAAAGTGTGACTTTCTATCCCACATAGGAAAATCATTGAGAGTATATCAAGTTTATAAAGACTTGTTACATCTAATATTTTAAATTGCTGTTGGAAAGTTTGCAGGAATAATTGTTGGAGGGAAATACAAATGTTTGTTATATATTATTTAAAGTCAAAGATGAGCACTTGAGATTGTTATTAAAATAACTCAAAATAAAAGCTTAACATCAAGCATCACATACAACACACTTTTATTAATTTGAATTAACCAAAAACGAATTCCACTCAAGGAACCAAACCCTTCACAAAATTAACAACACTAGAATCAGGCTCCACGAGGACCGTTGATCGCGGGATATGAGCGGTGGCGGCCGAAGTTTCATGATCACAATATCCTTCAAAGAAATCACCCTCTGCACCAGTAAACCCCAGTGTATCAATCATATTAGGCCAACATCATTTCCCAATTGTACGTATGGCGTTACAATACTCGTTGTCAAGATACGTCTCACCATTGAGGAAGAAGATAATGATTTCTCCAGAGCATGACTGAATCTGAATCAAAACATCCCAGCAATTCGATTATTCATCATCTAGTTTCAGGCGCGATGCTAGGCTTGATCCATGGTTCGTTAAAGTACGTGAATCGGCTATGGATCCCATGATCAAAGCAAGAAGAAATGAGGCAACGAATATCGTAGAAGCATTAGCCATCTTTTGATAAGAGCAAGAGATGTGTATGTGTTGTTAAATGTTATATGAAACTAGGGTTTATATAGATACGACATTATTTATTTTGTTCATGAACGTTACATAATTGAAAAGACTTAAAATGATTGGACTAATGGAACAGAAGTTGGAGTGGAGATCTAGCCCCAAGTCATTAATTATGCAATTTATAGATTACATTTAATGGCAGTTGATGATCTTGATATTCTTTTAGTTTAATTAATAAATTTGTAACGTATACATAATACATGGGGCCATGAGAAATTGAGAAGTTTTATGATGGTTTGTTTAGGAAATAGTAATAGTCTACATGTCTATTGAGTTTTCTGCAAAGCATTGATTTATAACTTTGGCTATATGAATTTGCAGTACGTGGTTCTTTATTCAAATTGGAAAATGGTGTTGTCAGCGTTGTGGTGGTGTGTAAACTTCATAGATCAACATTTAGTGTTTTATAGGTAGTTTTTTTATAGGAGAAGCTTGAACATGTTAGTAATAGTTAGTGCTAAAAGTGTGACTTCCTATCCCACAAAGGAAGAGCATTGAGAGTAGATCAAGTTTATAAAGGCTTGGTACACCTAATAGTTCAAATTGGTGTTGGAAAGTTTGGAGGGAAATACAAATATTTGTTATATATTATTTAAAGTCAAAGATGGGCACTTATGACACTTGGGCTTGGAAATTCGAAATTAATTAAATGTAGTTTAATTAATTTTGGATTTAATCATTTGACAGTTTTTTAATTAATTAAAAAACTGTTTTTTTCAAGCCAACAGTTATGTATGAAGTGTTATGGCTTTAGGTTTCTGTATATTTGTATTTCCTCTTCTGAATTAAATATAACTTCTTCCCAATATTTCTCGCTCCTTCTACAAATTTATTGGTTCTAAGTTTTTTCTAACAGAACACTGCATTGGCATGTCCCTGATCTTTCACCAGAAACTTCAGTCGAAGGTGCAGGACACTACAACTCATGAAAGGTTGTCTAACCTTCATCAGACACGTGCCTATTGTAGGAGACCGTGCCTTGTAAAATGGGATAGTAAAACTACATGAATCCCAAAATCAACTTATATAACTGTCCTTTAATATATTAAAATAGATTTTGGAGTGAGCTTTAATTTTCGATAAATACATTAATTTATATTATCAGTATTTGTATTGTAATTTATATTAAACAAAAACTTATTAAAATTGTGTTTTGATATATTTTTAATGATCTCGCTTTATTTTAGGTGATTGGATACTTAATAAGTCTTTTAGCTATTAGTGTCTCACATTCTTCAGACACACGCCTAAGTCTCATGACTCTTTGCATCTTAGTGCGCCTTATGCCTTTAAGCCTTATGCCTTTAACAACACGGTCATAATAGGAAGTTTTTTCTGCAAGTTCTGACTGATATGAATTTTTTCTCCAACTGGATTGAGAATTATATGCAAAGAAAATTCAGTAAATTATTATGACATTTGATTATTATTATGTCGTAATATCTTTTCGTAGCCCGCACCAACCCGGACAAAAGAAGAGAGTTGAATTAGGTTTTAGCAAATAACATAGAACTAGTGGAATTTCTTATGATAGCTACTCTAGGAATGTAACTATGTTGCCTTTGAATTGTCTTTATCCTGTATATAAATCCCACAGCACAGATTTCCCATACAAAACCCCAAGCTTATAATTCCTCTTTGTTCCTGTTTCAAAAAGGCTTTTGCTCTGATTATAACTATTATTTAAAGTAATTTATTAAATTGTCTACACAATATTTATTTCAAGATTGGCGTCAATGAGATTGCTTAAAACATGGAAACCCTATAAGAAAGGCTTTTGAGTTTGCTGCTTCTTGTTTCTATAACTAACCTCAATTTCTTAACGTGAGATGATACTGCTGCCAACTTCTTATGTGTAGATATTGCATGATCAGAAAAATTCTCTTTTGTTGCATTGTGAAACCTGAGATTATTTTGTTGATTTTATGAACTTCTTGATGTTGTCATTTCTGGCCCAGTTTGAAAAGCTTAGGCATAATTTATTATCTTATCATGTAATGAAGTGGGTTAGTCCTGTTCTTTTGATGTCTCCTAATGACTGCCAGGTATCTGAAATCTGATTAGAGGGAATATTTGCATATTTTTAATTTTCTATGTTGACAGTGGTTTTTTACCGCGAGGAAGTTTGAACATCAAGGATAGGCAGCATGGGATTTGTACTTGGCCAGAGGAGAATGGTGAGGGCTTAGAGTGGCTGAAGTCAGATGGGGGACCCGAGTTCATTGTGCGCAGGAGTTTTCCCGAAGGACCTTGTTATTGTTGAAACAAGTATGTACCCCGACCCGACCCATAAAAGAAGTACTAGATTTGGCTGTATTTGAGCATTTGTGAAAGTAGATCCAAGGTGGTCCATGTTTACTGACCTGACCTGTTCGAAGAAAGGGAGATTTGATCCAATGCCATTCACCTCGGAATGTCGACCCGGGGATCGGGGTTGAAGCCATGATATTTTCTACTTATAGGTATATGATGTATGTCCTACTTGAAAATTTGGACTTCTAGAAGGTTAATGTGACAAAAGTTGTTCAACGACTTTCCTTAGGAAGAGACCCTGACAGACGAAACACTCTCAGAGCAGGTGAATTGCAGATTGTCATGTTTACAGAGCGTGTAGCAATGGCCAAAAGTTTGGAATGATGGATTTTATCCTATGGAACAAACTTTTGAGCACCATTAAAAAAAACAGTGACCATCCCAGCATCTACATCATGAAGGATATTAAGCCGAAACAACTTGTCATAGAGATCGGTAGTCACCACCTCAGTGTTGTAGTACCTCATGTCGCGTTATATATTATTAGGATCAACGTAGTAGCCCCGTTAACTGCGCGGCAAATATGAGCTATTTTAGCACTAGAGGTTCCGTTTGGTACAAAACCATAGCCTTAAGTAGGGGTCTGCATTAATCGGTGTTAACCGATTAACCGAACCGTTCCGACCCATTTTATTATAACAGTTCGGTTATTGTGATTAAATCGATTTTTGCGGTTAAAATTTTTAACTTTTTCGGTTATTCGGTTCGGTTACTGTTATGAAATTCGTATAACCGAACCAACCGATTAACCGAAATATACATGCTTCAAAACCCTAAATAAGTAAATAACAAAATTTCATAGACCGATTGTTAGATAAATTGTTAAAATCGAAAATTATTAAATTATTGGCTATTAAGAAACCCAAAATTTCATAATATTTGGTTAAATATTAAATTTGAAGAATATGAATTTATATTTGTATTAAATTGCTTTGTTGAATGTTAAGTTGATGAATTTATATTTGTTGAACTAGTTAATGACCGAATTACCAAAACCGACCGAAATATAATGGTTAAATTGGTTAATGGTTATGTGTCATAATATGGTTAAATCGGTTACACATTTACATAATCTCGGTTGGGTTATAAAATTAAGGATTAACCGACCGAACCGATCGATGCACACCCCTAGCCTTAAGCCTTCAAATTGCCACAATCCTGATGAATAGTCCAGGCCCTGCATAAAGATTAAAAGAGATATTCAATTGTTCATTTAAAAATAAAGACGTTCAGGGACCAAATTACAAATTTCAGAAATTACAGGGGTCAAATTGTAATTTCCGAAAGTTCAGGGGCCAAAATACAATTTTAGAAAGTTCAGGGACTAAAATATAATTTCGAGAAAGTGAATTCAAGACATATATGCAGATTTTTCCATCCCTACTACCATTGTAATTTCATATAAAGTGAATTCAAGACTTTCTTTTATTAACTAACACTTAGTATACTTTAATCATTTGCAGTCCTTTTTGAATTGAAAATAATTCAATGACTTAAAGGACTTGTATTTTTCCAGGCTCAAATGTTTCTGTTTGTAACATCTTACATTGCTAGTTTTCACAACACATAGCTAGAATCATGAACAGAACACATAGCTAGAATCATAAACACTTTCAAACTTGTTTCTCAACC
This sequence comes from Zanthoxylum bungeanum, assembly GCA_019454045.1. Classification (NCBI taxonomy): domain Eukaryota; kingdom Viridiplantae; phylum Streptophyta; class Magnoliopsida; order Sapindales; family Rutaceae; genus Zanthoxylum; species Zanthoxylum bungeanum. The sequence goes on from SKCR01044415.1 coordinate 31,022, forward strand.
AAAGCTTATGATAATAAGCTACAGACCACACCATTCTATTTTGATCAGAATCATCACTTCTTAAAAATTTTGATGTCTCTCCATCTAGACTCCATGTAATAGCTTATATTAGCAGGAGCAGCATAAACTCCACATTTGAAATGCAAGTCCCCTGGCCCCTTATCCTTTGTAGTAAATTTTTGAACACCATCAATAAAAACAGTGACCATCCCATCATCCACATCATGAATGATATTAAGCCGAAACCACTTGTCATAGAGATCAGTAGCCACCAGCTGAGTGCTGTTACTGTAGTACCTCATGTCGCCATTATATATTCTTAGGATCAACGTAGTAGCCCCGTGAGCTGCGCCGTGAATCTGAGCTATCGTAGCACCAGAGGTTCCGTTTGGCACAAAACCATAGCCTTCAAATTGCCACACTCCTGATGAATAGTCCAGCCCCTGCATAAAGATTAAAAGAGATATTCAATTGTTCATTTAAAAATAAAGACGTTTCTTGAACTTTGTAGGAAGAGATGGTGGTTACATATATGCGTATTTCTGTTCGCGGTTGGGTATGACTATTGGGATCGTGAGGCTTGTCATCTGCATAGACCCATAATTTGTGCACCCCGTTTTGAAATCTGTAACGTTCTTCGAGTGGTACATCGTATGGTCTTTGCAATTCAAAATTTCCAGGTGTCAATACTACAGGGCTAAAGCCATATGTGGGATCGGCGTCACACTGAACAACTTTGAACTTGTTCAATAAGACCATAAGATTAAGAACAAGAAACGAAAGCATGTAGTAGTGGGACTTATCCATTTTTCTCTGTCACTGTTTTGGAATTGTGAGAGCTCAATGAAGCACATGGCAAGTATATGTAACTAATAGCTGAGAAAAATTTCAGGAACGACCCACAACTTTTTTTTTTTTTTAATTTCTTTGTTCTTGTTAAAAAAAAAAAATTGTCTTTTGCTCTTGTTATTTTTATTATTTAAATAACTTGTCAAATTGTCTACACAATTTTATTGCAAGATTGGCATCAATGGGATTGCTTAAAACATGGAAACCCTAGCATATAGGTTTTGTTCTCTCTGTTTGTCAAATTGCAGTCACATTGTGGTTCATTTGTTTTGGCGTTTGCTGCTTAATTATTCTTTCTATAACTAACCTCAATTTCTAAAATTGAAATGATGCTGCTGCCAAACTTCTTAGTGTAAATATTACAATATCAGAAAGATTCTCTTTTGTTGCATTGTGAAACCTGAGATTATTTTGTTGATTTTATAAACTTCTTAATGTTGTAATTTATGATCTTATCATATACTTAAGTGGGTTAGTTGTGTTCTTTGGATGTCTCCTAATGACATATCTTTGATAGAGGGAATATTTGCATATTAATTTTTTACATATCTTGTATTTTTCATTCTAATCATTTGCAATTTTTGTTGAATTGAAAATGATTCAATGATTAAGGACTTTCATCATAAAAACTTGTACTTATTTTATTAATTTGAATAACCAAAAACGAATTCCATTCAAGGAACCAAACCCTTCACCAAATTAACAACCCTAGAATTAGACTCCACGGGGACTGTTGATGGCGGGATATGAGCGGCGGCGGCCGGAGTTTCATGATCACAATACCCTTCAAGTACATCACCCTCTGCAGCAGTAAACCCTAGGGTATCAATCATATTAGGCCAGCATTGGTCCCCAATTGTACGTACGGTTGGAACCGTTGGAACCACTAGAACCGTTCGGTTCCAGCGGTTCCAACCGGTTCGGTCAGGGTGATAACCCTAACCGAACCGGTTAGGTTCCGGTTCGGTTCCGGAACCAGAACCGGAACCTTGGCCGGGTCTACCCAAATGGGCTCAAATTCGGATTATATTTTGGGATGTCAGGAATCAGAATCGGATTTATTTAGACCGTTCTGAATCCGCCATGAGTACGGCGAGTAAATATTGTAATGACAAAATAATCCTGATACAGAATACATTCAGATAGGAGTGGCATGAGTTAGGTCCGGATTTTGACAAGTCTGGTTCGAGTTTGGGAATTAATATTCAAGTTCGGTTCTGGGAAAAGTCCAGCCCGAATTGTTACTGGCCGATCCGATTCGGATTCTGATTTGGGTCGGGCTTATTCGGCCCAATTTTTTTAATACAATATATATAATATATATATATATATATATATATATATATATATATATATATATATATATATATATATATTATTTTTATTAAGCCAAGGCCGGGCCGGGCCTGGGAATTTTGAATTGAGCCCGGCTTAGGCCCGAGCCCGAGCCGGACCTCTAAATTTAAACCCCGACTCGGGGTTTTTTGATACTAGACATGGCCAAAGTCCGAACGGGCCGGATTGGATCCGGATTTTTTTGTCACGTATATATTCAGATTTTTTCTGAATGTTCAAAAATCTGGAAATAATCCGAAATTATAAACGGCAATACTAGATATGTTATAAAATAATTCAGAATCAGAATTTTATCCTAGTTTTGTCTTTTATAATTTTAATTAAAAAATTCATTTCCAAACCTATATTTCGATCCGCATTTTTTAATCCAAATTCAAATAATTTGAATATTTTTAAATTTGGGCCGAATCTAATTTTTTCTGTCATTCCTACATACGTTATGAATGAAGGAATAATAATGATGTAGCTAGCCAGCTGCCTAGCTAGAAGCTTGTGTGAAAATCAAGTCTAAGAATAATTACTTGCACCATTTGAAGGAAGCTTCCCAATTTGTTGGAGGATCATTGTAACACCCCAGTCATTTTAGCATGTTTATTATGATTATATAATTCATGCATGTGATGTTTTATGCACATGTAAGGTCTTTATATAGATCGACATGAAGCAAGTCAAGTTCAGTCAATATGTAGATAAAATTTTCAAAATCACGTTTGTGTAGTTGTAGGTGTGAAACGGGGTTTACCGTTATATCTATGACGTCGTGACTACTATACTCTTGGACTCGCAACCTATAAAGAGTATGGATAATCCCATGGGGGACTAATCTGAGAATAAGAGAGTCACTACCCGATATGAAACACCGGGAATGATTCAAGGCCGCACTACACTCTTTGCAAGGTCCGATCTTAAATATTTTTGGGTTCTAAATGGTCTATTACTAATGCCAATATAATATTTACGCTCAAAATACATAATGCAATTTAACTTGCGCAAGCATGGAAGTAAAAATGCTATAAATAAAAGAAGTTTAAGCGTACCAAATCTAAAATACATAAGTGAAATTACAACGATACCAACAAAATAACAAAAGTGATAAATATGTCACAACAATAAATAAAATATTGATAACATAACATAAGTCACGCTTTTGATGGGACATACCTCAGAGAGTCCTGACCGGATATGGCCATGGTCTGTCGGATATCACATAAATGTCCGGTCGGACTTGCTGGAAGTCTGGCCGGACTTACTGCATAACTCAGAATCACAGAAACATTCATATACAAATACATATTTAACGAACATGTATTTTGGATACATTCATAACAAAATGGCAATTTCCTAGTGGTACGTTGAGTTGTATCCCGAGTGGAGATCATACTACCGTCCATTCGAAATCGGCTATGGAACTTACGTTCGGGCTTCCATTCTATATACCACGGGATCATACGACTAGATATAAGGCAATTCAGGGCGGACATATGACAAATCCGACCAGACATATTTCACATACCAGACAATAGAGACTACAAATCATGACATGTTTGAATAACAGTAAATCATCAACACACGAAAATCATCAACTAAAGCAATAAGTTAGCAATACATGCATATTATCAAATAAAGCAGTAAGTTACCAATACATGCATATCATTGACTAAGGCAATAAGTTATCAATTCATGCATATCATAATAATAATAAGTATAACATAAATATAGCTTAGCATGCAGTGAACTATAAAAGACAGTAAGCGCAGCCAGATATATCTATACTTGGCCGGGTGTGTGTGCATGTCCGACCGGAAGTAGTGTACGTCCAGCCGGAGATACTGTGTCAAAAATAGGATCCCATATACGCAGAAATATTAAAAAGAGTGCCCTCAGGTTGTACCTTTTTTTCAATCTAGTTTAACTCTGAGGATCCTCCTGAATATTGGATCTCTGTTGGATTTGTACCAGAAAGTATGGAACTCCAATGATCGGTGTTATTTTCTCTCTTTTTCTCTCTTAAGATCACTATTTCAGGATTTTAGCGAGGCTTCTTTTAGTTTTTTTTTTTCAATACTAACTTCCAATCTTCCTCTCCAAAAAAACTAACCTCCCATTTTATAATGTAACAGAGGGATCTAACAATGGAATATGGAGCATGATACCTCTTCTCATTCAATCTGTCTCAAGTGATTGTCAATAAAAGTATCAGACACAGCTCGAATTATGTCTAACCGGATGTAGGGTTTGAGATGTACCTCAGGCCGGATGTAATCAAGCCCATGATTCCAGCTATTTTAGTTTTACATGTGTCATGATAACTCGATACATGACCGGTTGGCTATTAAGTTTGAATTATATATCCGGCCAGAGGTAATCAAGCCCCTTAACTTCAGTAACTTAAAATCTGCTCATTCACTGACAGTTGTGACATGTCCGGCCAGATGTAGGTTTTTCAAGTCATGTTCGGTCGAATGTTCTGGCTAGAGGGAAGGTAGGCCGGACATAGGTGATGTTCGGCTGGCCTTTGGCTATGTTCCTTGGAGTTCATTTTTTTCATGGCATTCATCATTATAATTCCCCAATTTTCAGAAGGTGTCCCTATAAGAGACTCATCATCGGGCTATGCATAAGAATGCAATGTCTACAAATGCCCTAACTTTTGTAGGCTTGTGCAGTGTGTGAAAATGATATACCTATCAAAGTCATGCATGCATATTTACGTACCTGACATGTCGGGCATCTCCGGGTTTACCTAGTTCTTGTAGTTGGTTGTTGATAAGTAGACCAACAAGTCCTCTAATGGCTCGATCAGTGATGGGATGTCGCGATCTATGCTATGATGATTGATGGACCCACAGGTCTCCCAATGCCTCGATCGCTCTAAGATGCCTCGATCTATACTCTGATGGTATGTACCCGCAGGTCTACCGATACCTTGATCGGTCTGAGATGCCTCGATCTCTGCTTGAAGGGTTGATGGACCTGCAAGTCTTCCGATGCCTCGATTTTTACTGTAATAGTTGTTGGACCCGATTTTTACCAGTCTAAGATGCCTCGATTTTTACTATAATAGTTATTGGACCTGCATGTCTCCCGATGCCTCAATCGGTAGCGAGATACCTCGATCTCATGTCCTCTAGTTCCGCATGATCTGAAATCATATCTAGCCAAATATAGTTTCTTAATGTAGGCACTGCATTTTTGCACATAAGTCCCTATGATGAGTCTCATTTGGAGACACTACCTTTTAAGTCACGAAAGTCACGGGAAACGGGCATCGGAAGGGGAATTTCAGAATAAGTATGTCATCATATTCATTTCACAAGTTCACTGTTTTCGTTCGTGGTGCGTTCGCAACCACGTTCGAACGTCAAGCAGATTGCGGGCGTTCGTGTAGCATTTGAATCGGCGTTCGAACGGTGTCGGTATTTCTGGTTTTGCTGCTAGCCTCACACACAAGCCCAATTAGCCCACCAAAGCCCATAAAACACATCCAAATTAATTAAATACATATTTAACACATGACAAAATTAGATAAAATCTAAAAATCATATACCAAAATTAAACAAATATCATGCCTAAACAAAACAAATTAAATATATAACCTTCATAACAAACCAAATCTTGTCTCTAATCAATCTTTGGTTCTCCTTGTTTAACACTAAATCAAATCCTCCTTTAATGCACAAATCCCTTCATTGTCAAGCAAAGATTCACCCATCCCCTTTGCCTATAAAAACAAAGCTATTCCAACCCTTGAACCCCCCGAACTCTCATGCATATACAACAAAGAAAAAGCCTATCCATTCACGCCTAATACACTCAAGAAGCAACAAATAATTTTCTCTCCTCATCTTCCCTCCATAACCGAAAATCACAGCCCTTAAAACATCCATTGTATTACTGAAAATCACTACCTAAAACAATCACTGTTTGACCGAAAAATTGCCCCTGGAACACCCCCCAAACTATCGAAATTCGCCCCTAAACAGCAGCCCTTAACATCACCAAAACAGCAGCCCCAAATACCCCAAAACAGTGGCCTAAAATACTTGAAACAGTGACCGTAAAATATCACCGAAAGAGCAGCGAAATACAGTAAAAATAGCAGCAAAACATGGAGAACGACTACTCAAAACAGTGAGACAACGAACGAGAGCAGTGAACCAGTGAACCAGAGGAGTTGCGAAGCGTTAGCCCTTCCGACAATCGTGTACCGTACATCCGAGAGGTGATTTAAAAGGTTAGACCTGAGGGAACTTTTTCTATTTATTGTCATTCATTTTTTAATTGTTTTATTCGCATGAGAGTCGTTTATGGATGCATGTTGTGGCCTTCGAATGAAAGGGAAAATGTGTCGTCTCTTGTGGTATATAGGATGGAAACCCAGACGTAAATTCCGTAGCCGAATCCGAATGGATGGTAGTGTGGTCTGTACTTGGGATACAACTCCACGTACCACTTGAGTAAACGACACATATCTCCCTTTATTTTATCTTGATTGTTTATTATCCGCATCTTATATTTCACCATTTTACTTTCTGTATGTTGTTTGTTTGTGTGTTGATGATGTAATGCCCATGGGCTTAGCATATTGGTATAAAGGTTTTCCATTCGAGGGAAGAAAAGGCCAAAAGGCTACCTTTACGCCAATACTTTGCCGCGCCGGACAAAGTATGTTTGGTTGGATGTGAGATATGTTCAACCGAGCATACGAAGTCCTATATCCTTGTCTTTACTTTCTATGCATTATGATGTAACGCGCATGGGCTAACTAGGGTGGATTAAAGGTCCTCTATTCGAGGGAAAATGCCTGAAGGCTACCTTACCACGATGTTTTTCCGCACTTTTTGTTATGTCATTGACTTTATACATATCATTGGTCTATTTATGCATGTATTGCATTCTAATGCGCATGGGCTAACTAGGGTGGATTAAAGGTCATCTATTCGAGGGAAAATGCCTGAAGGCTACCTTACCACGATGTTTTGCCGTGCTTTTTTTTTGTTATGTCATTTACTTTATGCATATCATTGTTCTATTCATGCATGTATTGCATTCTAATGCGCATGGGCTAACTAGGGTGGATTAAAGGTCCTCTATTCGAGGGAAAATGTCTGAAGGCAACCTTTACCATGATGTTTTGCCGCGCCGGACAAGGTACACCTGATTGAATGGGAACGAGTTCAATCGGGCACAGGGGGTCCTACATTGTGGATTTTCTTATATATGTATGTGTTGCGTCGTCTCTCATGCATCCGGTCTGGTCCCGTTCGAACGCGTTCTTAAACGCTATACGAACGCGAACCTTCTGTTTACCATTCGAACGAATTTACGAATGCTACTCGAATGCGAATGTGTTTTGTTTCATCAGGTCCAGTCCCGTTCGAACGCGTTCTCAAATGCTATACGAACGCGGACCTTCTGTTTACCGTTCGAACATATTTTCAAACGCTACACGAACGTGCATACACTGAACTGAGTCATTTTCATCACATGTCATGCATAATTATTTCTTAGGTGATTTCTCTTGTATCATGCAATCAATCATACTATTTGTATCCCTGCATTTATCTATTTGATGTGTTCATGAGATGATATTTAAGCATGATTAGGTCGTTAGTATGTTACTTGGTTCTTAAGCCTGATTTGGCCTATTTAGTTGTTCATTTTCAAGCATGATTAGTCATTTATTTTGCGTTTGGAATTTGCATTATGTTTAGGTTGTTCTTAGTTTTCTGCATTATATGATCGAAGTATGTTCATGAGATTGATGTGTGCTATTGCATGTTTGCCGTTATGATGATTACTTTCATGCATGTGAACCTAAAAGTATAATACTCTTGGAAATATGTTGCTTAGGCTTGGTTAAATTATTGCACAAATCATTTCATTACAAGTGGCATAAGTAAGGGACCATTCCGAACCCAACGGTTTGAGGTCTTCCCTTGCGAGGGGTGAGTGCGGCCTTAAATCTTTGTCCCAGTTCACACCAGGTGGCGACTCCATTATTCTCCAGTTTAGTCCCCCGCGGGCTACTCCGTACTCCCAACCGGGCCGCGAGCCCGGAACAGCATGTGTCGCCCAGTTTCTATGTTCCCACAGTCTGGCGACTCCACTAGGGATAGAGAATCGGCCCCGAAATAATGTCTTGTAATGTTTAGATTTATGCTTTAATTGACCGTGTCTACTGTGGGTTAAAAGGGGTTTAATCAAAGGCACTTTTAAGGCTGAGTAATGGTTGGGTGTATTTCTTCACTCACTACCTTTCTTTAAGGAAAAGCTGTGAAGGCACCTAGATAATCATCTACTCGTAGCCTACTGTGGTAGACTAATTTGGAGGACTCGTTGTTTATTCCTGACACCAAGCGATAAGAGCCTAAGAGGCTTGGGTACTTAAGAGAGCCTCGCTCCACCCTCCCTCTGGGGAATCTACAATAGGAAATCCATTTGACAGTCAGTCACACACCATAGCTCGTTGCCACGTACCTTAGTGTATAAAAAAGGTGCGCTCACTTGGTCGCTCAGACCTTTGAGTGGGGAGACCTAGTTGTGGGTAATCATTCGTCAGCGAGAGACTTTGTCCACACCCCCGTAAACCCGCATGTGAACCTTAGTCGTAGAACTAATAAGAATTATTTACTTGTGCTTGTGTTTGGGAACATGGTCGTTTGGATCCATTCGGACCTTTTTCATGAGGTATGGGCTTGTTGGGCTATTTAAACTGGGACAAGAACACATCTTATGATGATTGGGCCAAAAGCTTCTAAAATGCCAATGGGTCATTATATGCTTGTGTTTGGGAACATTGTCGTTTGGATCCATTCGAATCTTTTGTCATGAGGTATGGGCTTGTTGGGCCATTTAAACTGGGATAAGAACGTATCTTATGATGATTGGGCCAAAAGCTTCTAAAACTCCAATGGACCATTATATGTTTGTGTTTAGGAACATTATCATTTGGATACTGTTGGACTTCTTGCCATGAGATGTGAACTTGTTGGGCCATTTAAACTGGGACGAGTTCACTCCTATGACAGTTAGCCCAAAAGCTTCTAAAATGATGATGGGCCGATTTGTGTGAAAATTTTAATGAGTTGGTATATTCCTTGTATCGCATGCATCCCATTCATCTCATGCATACATATATCTGGTTAACACCCTCTATGTCTATAAAAGACATCATAGATTCCCATTGTGTTAGGGGAGAGGAAAGACTCACTAAAAGACCGGTAACAAATATGAGTGGATCAGAAAATGAGGTATCTCACATGGATCAACTGGAGAATGGTCTCACCAAGATTACTGAACAGTTACAAACCTTGGCTACTGCTGTGGCTAGTATGGCTGTGCCCCGTAATGGGGGAAATTCTGAGAATGTGAGGCGTGAGGAGCCTCCGAATGGGTTTGGGGATGATATCCCCACTTTTGATGATGACATGGCCGAATATGCGACAGGAAGAATGATTGGGTCTCAGGCAGAATTTCAGAAGCTCCGGGATCAGGTTGAAACGGTTACCCGCAAAATGAGGGGTAAACTTGAAGAGTTGTTAGATTATGAAGTAATGACTTTTGAAGAACAACTGCCAGCTCAGTTCAAGATGCATGATATGGCCAAGTTCAATGGGAATGGGGACCCGAGGGTCCATCTTCGACAATATGTTTTAGTTATGAGTTCAGTGGGCCTGTCACAGCGTCAAGTTCAGAAGATGTTTGGGATGTCGCTCGAGGGGGCACTCGTAGTGTGGTACCATAGCCTTGAAAGAAAGGTTAAGGAAGATTGGAGGGAACTGGCAGACGCCTTTCTGAAACAGTATGTTACAGACTTGGAGATTGATTTGTCACTCCGTGATTTGGAGAACACTAAGCAGAAGCCGGAGGAAAGCTTCAAGGAGTATGTAGACCGCTGGAGAAGCTAGCTTCTGAAAATGCAGACTCAGCCCTCTGAGAAGGACCAGATTAAAATGATCATCAAGGGCACCAAGCCCTCGATTTTTGGCAAGCTGAGGAGGATGACCTCCATGATTGTGGATTTCCGACAGTTGAGAGAGACTGTTATGGATATTGAAGAAGAAGAGGCTGAAAATAGAAAGTTTTATGGCCAAAATAGAAGAAATTTTGGGGGGCCTTCTGAGACCAAGCCCACTACTGCCGAGGTCGCTACCGTCAAGAACAGGCAATTCTCCAATCTTGGTAGACCTTTGTCAAATGTATTTGAAAAAGCTGAAAATGCAAGGACTTCTAAAACCTTTGGAACCTAGGCCATTTCCGAACCCTGTACCATCGTACCTCAACCTAAACCAGTATTGTTACTTCCATCAAGAAAAATGCCATGACACCGACAACTGTACCCGCCTTAGGCATGAGGTCCAAAACCTCATTGACTCCCATAAAATACCCAATCCAGAAAAAGAACAACCTAACACATACAGAAATCACTTGCCTAATTACCACTCCATTCCACCACCCACCTACATGATCAACTCCGGACTACCCGAAATCTTTGTCCTCCAAACTCTCAACCATCAGGCTTCTTGCATTGAGATAAAGGATAACAGTAGTAAAGAACCATAGGTCAAGGAAGAAGACAATGCTGCGAATGATGAAGCTGTCCTCCCTAGCTTATTTGATCCTGCATTTTTAATAAAGACATTGATTTTGTCTACTTATTCGAACCTTTTCTTAATGATAATAAAGGCGTTCATTTCGTTTACTTGCCTGAGTCTCGTCTTTTCAACCTGTAACATGAGTATATTTGATAAAAGCATTCAACCCTAACACTATGATACTCAGCGATGTTTAGAACACAGGGAGTCCTCGGAAGAAGCAAGCAGAAAGGACATGATATTCATTCAAAAATTGGGAAATGGGGTAGTGAGACTGTCAGACTTGGAAGGAAATGAGTTCACCAAGCCGATCAATGTGGATAGATTGAAACAGTACTTTCCCTAAGGGAGAGAATAATGCTCATCAAAGGAATTGGCGGAAGACCTAACCCAACGGGATGGGAAACTCATTCACGCATGCATGCATACACGTAACATATTTTGCATTCCTTTTTGTGTTTTGTGTTTGTTTTGTGTTCACAGGTTTTGAAGAAGAAAGAGAGAAAGAGGCAAGTGAAAGCCATTTAGAAGCATCAATATAACATCAGCGGTTTGGGGACGAGTCCTAGGGTTGAGGCTCATATCAGTATCAGTCTAGGGTTGAGGCCCATATCAGTATCGTTTTGGGGGTGAGGCTCACCTCATTACCAGTTCAGGGCCGAGGCCCACATTAGCATCGGCTTGGGGGCGAGGCCTACATCAGCATCAGTTTAGGGGGGACCCACATCCGTATCAGTTTGGGGGCGAGGCCCATATCAGTATCAGTTTAGGGATGAGTCCCAGGGTCGAGGCCCACATCAGCAGCAGTTTTGGGATGAGTCCCAGGGTCGAGGCATGCATATCAGTATCAGTTTTGGGGATGAGTCCCAGGGCCGAGGCCCATATCAGTATCAGTTTGGGGATGAGTCCCAAGGTCGAGGCCCACATCAGCAGCAGTTTTGGGATAAGTCCCAAGGTCGAGGCCCGCACATCAGTATCAGTTTTGGGGATGTGTCCCAAGGCCGAGGCCCATATCAGTTTCAGTTTTGGGAATAAGGCTGAGGGGAATAACGCCCTATCTTGAAACAGTTCGGGAACAAGGCCCAGGGAATAAAGCCCACATTCAGCACAGTTCGGGAATACAGCCCAGAAGAATAAATCCCTCTCTCAACACAGTTCGGGAACAAGGCCCAAGGGAATAAAGCTCTATCTTAACACGGTTCGGGAACAAAGCCTAGGGGAATAAAGCCCACTTTCAAAGCAGTTCAGAAACAAGGCCCAGAGGAATAAAGCTCTATCTTAACACAGTTCGGGAACAAGGCCAAGGGAATAAAGCTCTATCTTAACGCAGTTTGGGAACAAGGCCCAGGGGAATAAAGGTCTATCTTAACACAGTTCGGGAACAAGGCCCAAGGGAATAAAGCTTTATCTTAACGCAGTTCGGGAACAAGGCCAGGGGAATAAAGTCCTATCTTAACACTGTTGGACAATTATGACCCATAGCGTCACTATTTGTACAGATCATGGTGTTGTTGTACAAATTAACTATGTGACAAAGGAGATTGCACTCTTATCATTTGTGATTAGATCACCTAGATATATAAATGATGAGAGATCCCTATGATTTGTTCCTGGACGGAGAATGATATGAGACAGTATCAGTCCACGTAGGATAAATCATTAAATATCCCTAGTCAGAGTATTATCGAGATTGGACATCGATAAATACGTAAAAGACTAGTATTACACTTGTGCGCGTTTGTGAGGGCACAACGACATAGTTCTCATATATTTGGGTATAAGATACTCATGCAAGTGTAATAGGAGGTTGTGTTTTACCGATGGTACGGGAAACAGCTTCGCTCTGGATAGACCCCCCGCGGAATCCCATTGGTAGTATGACTATGTGTCTATGGGAGTCTGCAATCAGGGTAGGTGTATTTGGTCTTAACCTGAGACTTGCACCGCTAATGCTTACGACAATCAATATACTTTAGTTGAGGTCGTCCAGGGCTTTAACAGGTTCTGTGTACGCCGATACTGGGTATATTGGGAATCGTAGTGTGTTGGGTGTGATGTCAAGACGGAAGTGTCACTCCAGTCATATGGAGATGATGGTCACGTAGGATACGGAACTTGTTCTCTTAAATGCTCGAGCTATCGGGATATTATGACAAGGTCATGAATATCCGATTATAGAGACTAGTTACCAGACATCCGATATGTGCTTCGTACGAGGCATACACAATTCCAGCCCCAGGCCTAGCACGTGAACATCTGATACTGGACAGAAATACGCAATACTTCGGTATACTACGCTTGATATAGATTACATATTCCTATAAGGATATTTCTGGAGAATTGGGTAGGCATGGCGCTTTGCTAGAAGCCAACCTTGTCTTGTAAATCGGTATAAACGTAGTACGAGGTACTTACGTGTTCGGATAGTCCGACGACCGTATTTACCGCCAACATATCCGGGGATCTCATGAGTCGCTTCCCGAAGATTCACCGATGACGTATAACTCGCACTTTATTAATCTGGGATTAATTAGAAGAGAGAGAAAATTAATCTGTGATTAATTACGGAAATATTTTATCTGGGATAAAATATTAATAAAAGAGAGAGAACGATTAATTTGGAATTAATCGATAAAATAATATATTCGATATATTATACGAAATTGGATTTCGACGTGGAATTGAAATTAGATTTTAATTCGGGCGAACGAATTAATTTAGAATTAATTCGTTAGCGACGTGAATAGTGATTTTGCTAGGCATAATCATTTAATTACGACGCAACGAAAAATTCGTTAATTTAGAATTAGCGAACCCGAGCCCGGGATTATTTGCGAGCGCATTCGCATTTCGAATTCGAGTGCGGCACGCAAGTCAAATCAAGCGTCAAATCGCTAGTCACATCAAGCGTCAAATCACATGTCACTTTGAGTGATGTGACAATTTGATTGATTGATTTGAGTGATTGATGTGGTAGTTGAAAAGCATTAAAGGCATTTGCTTTTTGACTTTTGCTTTTTGCTTTTTGACTTGTGCTTTTTGATTTTTGGTATTTGAAAATTAAAAGTGGTAAAAGGTTTTATTATTTTGGAAATATTAAAAAAAACAATATACATTTTTTCTTTTTTGACTCTCTCTCTCCCATTTTTACGGTTTCTTGGAGAAACCATTTTCCCTCTCTTTTTCTCTTCTCCCTCTCACGGCTCACTGCCGATTTCTTCTCTAATTTTTCTGGTTAGACCGAATTTGTGAGAAGCAAAGAAGATGAAGAAGTGCTAGCACACACCTTGGGTTATACATAGGTGATAGGGAAACAACTAACACATGAGCTTGGAATCAATTTTGGAGCTTGAAGCTTGGAGCTTCCATGGTGTTCATCAATGGCCGGTCATGGAGGAGACAAAAACCACCAAAACCGAGCAGCCCACTGTCACAGAAGCTCACTGCCGAGCTTCACAAGGAGGGAGAAAACGCATCTTGTTCTTCTTCGCAACAAAATCGTTCAATGTGAGTATGTATTCCGCCTTACTCCTTTGTGTATTCATGCGTTTTTCTTGCTTGATTTCATGAATCTTGGGACCTAATTAGAAACCAACAATGGTATCAGAGCTTTGATCAAGCATGAAAACGTTAGGGTTTGAAATTGGGTAAAATCAATTGAAGCATGATTTGGTTAAATTGATTGATTAAGTATGCTTATATGTTGATTAATTGAAGTTGTGTATGTTCAATTTCATGAAATTGGATTGGATCCATTTTTCCCCAAATTTTTGGGCATGGCCGAAAATATGAACCCTAAATTAGTCTTGGTAATTTTATTTTTTGATCATTGGATGACTTAAAATAATTGGGTAATGTTAATTTGAAGTTCAATTGGATTGAATTTTGATTTGGAACAATTTTCCCCAAATTAAAGTAGGCTTGGCCGAATTAAAGTATCATGAAATTCATTGTGTTTTTAGATTTTGATTCATTGGATGAGTTGAATTGATTTGGGAAATAATGATTGTGGATTCAATTGGATTGAAACCGAATCGGATTGGAAAAACCCCTAATTGCCGAGACTTTAAGCATGTAAATTGGGTTTGATTTTGATGAAATTGTGTTGGACACTATTTGTTATCAAAGTGCATGATTAATTAGGCTAATTGATGTTTTAGGAATGTTAATTGGATGATTAATTGTGTATTACACTTAGGTTAATTAATTATGGAATTTGGAATTTTATAAGTTAATTAATTTGGGCTTATTTTGGAAATTGGGCCTTATAGGTTGTAATTGGGCTTTTGGGCTTGGTTGTACCAAGTTAGGTTTAGGCCAATTTGGTTGGATCCAATTAGGCCCAAAACCGCATCCAAAAAGTCCAATTATGACTTAATGGACCTTAATTATTTAATTGGGCCTAATGGGCCAAAATTAATTTTGGGCTTATGGGGTAAATCCAGGATTGGACCTTGGTTATCAGTTTGACTCGAGTTTACCAAAAGTCCACGCCTTATAGAAATTAATTAAAAGCCCATTGGACTTTAATTAAATAAACATTAGATGTTAATCGGGCTTAGAGACCCGTTGTGATTAAATTTGGAATTTAAGTCGTAAAGGTTCGTTAATAAAGTGTAATATTTAATTTGGAATTAAATGCATATTAAATTGGATTTAATGTTGTAGTTTAATTTAATTCAAGAATTCGTACTTTGAGTACTTATTCGCAAAATGAGTTTGACTCGCGCAAAAATCAAATCGTTGTTTGAACATTGGATGATCACTAATTATCAGATTAATTAATTGGATTAGATTGATTGATAACATGCTTGTATGAATACATGGTTGCGATGCATGAATAATGTATATCAGATGGATATTAGTCGGGTGGGACAATTTTAGAAATTGTAAAAATTTGATTTATTAATTGGACCTGCGTGTCCAGCCTTATCACCTCTATACTCTTTGTATTCTTTTCTCACCTATTCCCCTCAATGTAAATGAGGTTTCTTTAGAAGTGTAGTGTAACGGGTAGAAGTAAATACATGTGCTAGTTGGAGAGAGAAAATGAGAGATTTGATCTAGGATCAATGTAAAGTATCCATCCGCATATCATTATTATTTTATTTCATATACGCTTTATTATGTGTTTAGAATGCATGTTTAAGGGTGTATGATGATGAGACCTTAACAAAGATAATAAATTGGTTGCCAATTTGCACGCGAAAAACCCTCGTTCAATATTAAGCGTCTTTCCTTCCATTGAGTGATTCTCACTTAAGATCCTAGACGACATTGGTTTGTTGGCCAAAGTCAAGGCCTTTGTCTGTCGAAGATGTGTTTGAATCACGAAGGCTTTGTTCCATATCGGTGTCTTGTCCAAGTTGTGGTTTGTTGGCCAAAGTCAAAACCACTTCTTGTCCATCAACATTGATTATGAAGCTTTCCATGGTCAATGTGTCGCGCTACTTCTGGGATCACTAAGTTTATTGTGCCAAAGCCAAGGCTTAGTTGATTCAGAGGAAATAGGTTAGGTAATACATTGGATGTATTGGCATATATAAGATATATGTTTCGGATTTGGATATCCCCCTACCGGATCTAGGAATTGGATTGGATCCAATTGATCTTAGAGATCTACCTAGTTAATTATCATACAATTTGTTGGCCAAAGTCAAGATTGTGTGACATTTAACGGGATCTTAGCCCACTAGGAAACACGATTTCCCGAGTACTCGACAGAGGGTTAGAGGCTCGCCGAAAAATAGTGGGAGGCAAGAATTGAATTTGCAATATTCGTTCAATTACTCGCCACACGCGCTCATTCAAATTATTTCGTCGTTAGATTAAATGTTAGTTGGACTAATATTTAAATTGTTGTTTTAATTAACAGTTGGACTGTATTATAGTTGATTATATATAATTGGATTATATTAATCAATATATTTGAATTAATTAATTTCAGTTTACAGTTGATTTTATAATTGGATTGTAGTAATCAATGTAATTGAGGTTAATTAATTTAGATTATATTTGATTATGTAGTTGGACTATTATAATCATTATAATTAATAATACCACAAATCGTTGATTAAATAGTTGGACTATTAGAATCAAGATATAAAAATGAAAGATTAGTGTTTAAGACATAATCCTGGGTGAAAATGTATTTAAACGACTTTAATTTTCAAATTGGGAATAAATTTCAGAATGATCCTGGAAAAATAATAAGTTATTTTATTTGATAAAATAATATATTAAGCCTAAGCCTGGAGTTAAGTAAATAAGTGGAACATGATATTTGGAATATTCATGTAATGATAACTTTAGTGCTTAATCCACTATACTTGTCATATAGACTCCTTAATTTCTTTATCAGAACTAAGGATTAGATTCTTAAAGTATGATATTGAAATTGAAGGATATTCAAATATTATATCTTATAAGTACTTTTAAAATTGCAATAAATAATTCTTGGAGAATTAATGATTATTCTCAAGGAGACAAAGTCAAAGTTTGCAATTAGGCAAGTAGTGCAAGGCACATCTTACTTCAATATTCTAGAAACCCGAGGCTTGGCCAAAGGCTACCGGAATATTGAAAATGGCAAAGGCAAAATCATTATTGTCTTCTAGGAAGATAAAATGACATATCCCAAGAAGGAATTGAAGACGAGCAAGACTCTAACTTCAAAAATGATTGTCATAATTATGTTCACAGCTAGTATTAAAAATTAGATTTTAGATACTTAGTGTGGTACATAAAATATATATATTGATGTTCAGAATCTGTTTTGAACAAGATACTGACTTCGATTGAGATTTATCTGCGAATTGGAAACGGGACGAAAGTCGCTGTTTTAACCGTAGATAGCCAAATTTAGCAATTAGCTAAATTTGGAAACTGTTATAATGTAACTAGTTTGACTAGAAACATTATCTCTATATCGCGTATAACCTGCTGTGGGTGTACCTTTATATTCTAGAACACTAAAGTGTTTCATTATATAAAGATGATATTGAGATAAACACATTAGATGTGAATAACAGAATTTGTATTTTGAATATAAATAATATCTCAAATATATAACATGGCAAATATATAGCTCAAACTGATTTGATCAGTTAAGAAACTTAAATGTGGCATAGTTGTCAAGGACACTATCAAACAAGACTCGTATATCCGCACTTTTGAAGAGCGGGTACCAGGACTAATTTGATTCCATTCAAATAAAGTCTACGAATCTAGTTTATTGGGCAAAGTGCCTAAAACACATTTACTTTGTAAAAGTGTAAATGCCACCGACCTGTTAGCCCTACTTCATAGTGAAGCAATTGGGCCCATGTCTAGCTAGCCTAGATGTGGATATGAATATTTCGTGACCTGTACGGATGTGGCATCGCGTTATGGTTATGTGTTTCTTTTGAAACACAAATCGGAAACTTTTAGTTTCGACACGAAATAGACAAACAGATCGGCTAAAGTATGAAACCGTCACGGTAAGACCGTAATGGAAAATACTTAAGCAATAAATTTCTCGTATACTTGAAAGAGTATAGTATTCTTTCAATGAGGACTCCTCCTGGAACACGTCAGTTTGACGGTGTGTCCGAACATGATTAACCGAATTTTGTTAGACATAATAAGGTTAATCACGAGTCGCTCTGAGCTACCATTTCCTTCAACGGATAAGCTTTAACCAGTGCAAGAACTTATTAGAATAAGGTTCCATAAATATCTGTTTGACAGATAACATATTAGATATGAACGGGAGAAAACCGAGTTTCACATTCCTGTTAAATTTGGGTATGCTAGGCATATGTTTGGATGATACCAAACAAGAACCCAAATAGGATAAGTGCCAAATGTAGGTTATCCTAGGGATAATATAAGTATTTACTTATACACCTCACAAGAGAACAATTAGATTGTTGATCACCATGCGGTTTTCCTGAGAGGAATACCGATACAGTGGTAAGTGGGAGGATAATATAACTCGATGAAAATCGGAGTAATACTGTTCTATGCACCAAATCTTAAAAACATAAATAGTCATCGAGGATGAAACTATTACCATTAATCTTCGAATACATAAGAACCACGTAAGTCCGAAAGAGTCAGAAAACAACCTGGGGTATGAGTTTCTGATCTCACCTCATAAAGATGTCTATCTTATTGAGGTATACCAACTGTCTACGTATGAGGAAGTGATACAAGGTATCAACTCCCTAATTATGGCAAAGTGCCATATAATCCGAAATGGATTCCATGTATATCAACCAGTTTGGATACTAGTTGATGTACCACAAGACATTGTGCATATTGGTACTATATAAGTCTTCAAGGAAGACATACATGGATGGCAACATACCAACGTATAAAGCCAGGCTTTTAACGAAAAGGTATCGTTATTAACATTGTGTTGATTACGATTCAAACTTTTACCTGTCGCCACGGTAAATCCATTTGGATAATGCTTGCTAATGCTGCATATTTCATTTATGAAATATGACAGCTTTACGCGAAAATCACTTTCCTGAAAAGGAAACCTTTTGGAGGATGTTTACAACATCCTGTCGGTTTTGACGTAACTAGCAAACAAGGTTTGCGGGTTATTCGATCCATGTTTGGATTGAAGCAAGCATTAGGTTCTTGGAATTATCGTTTTGATATAATCATAATGATTTATGATTTAATTCAAAACGAAAAGGATTCTTGTGTATATAAGAGGGCTAGTGGGAGCGCACTGACAGTGGCTGTCCTATATAAGATAATGATAATATGTCATTTCTTGGAAATGATATTCCCATAAAATAACTATCGGCGAAAGCTTGGCTTTCGAAATACTCTCCGAGAAACCGTACATTGAAAAATGTACGCGATCTGGTGTCTCATATGCTTTGAGCATATGGATTCACAAACAGGCCAATCCGAGTGATAGTCATTGGATTGATGTTAAGAACATCCGTTAGTATCTTAGAGAACTAAGGATGCTGTCTTAGTCTATGGAGAAGGAGAACTTGAAGTGACTGGGGTCACTGTAGCAAGTTTCCTAAACCGATAAAGACGACTAAAAGTTGCAAATGGTACTATACAGTTTTAATAACGGTACAGTGAGCTGGAAATCTTCCAAGCAAGATAATGTTACTGAAGAAACAAAAAATGCGGATTAATTGCAGCAGCTGAGGCAGCAATAGAAGCCATATGGGTCAATAACAAATCTAATTAGATTAGATATAGTTCTGTTAGCAGCTGAGCTAGGCGTCAGCACAGGCTAAAGAATTAATGGTCTCATCAACGATCCAGATACATATTTCAATATTCATCTGATCCGTTCGGATCATACATTGTGGTGATGTGATGATCGAATAAATCGCATCAAATGATAATCATGAAAATCCGCTGACGAAAGCTTTTCTCAGCAGTTTGAGCCAACCGTACATAGTTCGGGTGTCAGAGACTCGAGTGACTAGCTATAGGCCAAGTGGGAGATTGTTGGACAATTATGACCCATAGCGTCACTATTTGTATAGATCATGGTGTTGTTGTACAAATTAACTATGTGACAAAGGAGATTGCACTCTTATCATTTGTGATTAGATCACTTAGATATATAAATGATGAGAGGTCCCTATGATTTGTTTCTGGACGGAGAATGATATGAGACCGTATCAGTCCACGTAGGATAAATCATTAAATATCCCTAGTCAGAGTATTATCGAGATTGGACATCGATAAATACGTAAAAGACTAGTATTACACTTGTGCGCGTTTGTGAAGGCACAACGACATAGTTCTCATATATTTGGGTATAAGATACTCATGCAAGTGTAATAGGAGGTTGTTTTTTACCGATGGTACGGGAAACAGCTTCACTCTGGATAGACCCCCCGCGGAATCCCATTGGTAGTATGACTATGTGTCTATGGGAGTCTGCAATCAGGGTAGGTGTATTTGGTCTTAACCTGAGACTTGCACCGCTAATGCTTACGACAATCAATATACTTTAGTTGAGGTCGTCCAGGGCTTTAACAGGTTCTGTGTACGCCAATACTGGGTATATTGGAATCGTAGTGTGTTGGGTGTGATGTCAAGACGGAAGTGTCACTCCAGTCATATGGAGATGATGGTCACGTAGGATACGGAACTTTTTCTCTTAAATGCTCGAGCTATCGGGATATTATGTCAAGGTCATGAATATCCGATTATAGAGACTAGTTACCAGACATCCGATATGTGCTTCGTACGAGGCATACACAATTCCAGCCCCAGGCCTAGCACGTGAACATCCGATACTGGACAGAAATACGCAATACTTCGGTATACTACGCTTGATATAGATTACATATTCCTATAAGGATATTTCTGGAGAATTGGGTAGGCATGGCGCTTTGCTAGAAGCCAACCTTGTCTTGTAAATCGGTATAAACGTAGTACGAGGTACTTACGTTTTCGGATAGTCCGACGACCGTATTTACCGCCAACATATCCGGGGATCTCATGGGTCGCTTCCCGAAGATTCACCGATGATGTATAACTCGCACTTTATTAATCTGGGATTAATTAGAAGAGAGAGAAAATTAATCTGGGATTAATTACGGAAATATTTTATATGGGATAAAATATTAATAAAAGAGAGAGAACGATTAATTTGGAATTAATCGATAAAATAATATATTCGATATATTATACGAAATTGGATTTTGACGCGGAATTGAAATTAGATTTTAATTCGGGCGAACGAATTAATTTAGAATTAATTCGTTATCGACGTGAATAGTGATTTCGCTAGGCATAATCATTTAATTACGACGCAACGGAAAATTCATTAATTTAGAATTAGCGAACCCGAGCCCGAGATTATTTGCGAGCGCATTCTCATTTCGAATTCGAGTGCGGCACGCAAGTCAAATCAAGCGTCAAATCGCTAGTCACATCAAGCGTCAAATCACATGTCACTTTGAGTGATGTGACAATTTGATTGATTGATTTGAGTGATTGATGTGGTAGTTGAAAAGCATTAAAGGCATTTGCTTTTTGACTTTTGCTTTTTGCTTTTTGACTTTTGCTTTTTGATTTTTGGTATTTGAAAATTAAAAGTGGTAAAAGGTTTTATTATTTTGGAAATATTAAAAAAACAATAACATTTTTTCTTTTTTGACTCTCTCTCTCCCATTTTTTCGGTTTCTTGGAGAAACCATTTTCCCTCTCATTCTCTCTTCTCCCTCTCACAGCTCACTGCCGATTTCTTCTCTAATTTTTCTGGTTTGACCGAATTTGTGAGAAGCAAAGAAGATGAAGAAGTGCTAGCACACACCTTGGGTTATATATAGGTGATAGAGAAACTAACACATGAGCTTGAAATCAATTTTGGAGCTTGAAGCTTGGAGCTTCCATGGTGTTCATCAATGGCCGGTCATGGAGGAGACAAAAACCACCAAAACCGATCAGCCCACTGTCACAGAAGCTCACTGCCGAGCTTCACAAGGAGGGAGAAAACACATCTTGTTCTTCTTCGCAACAAAACCGTTCAATGTGAGTATGTATTCCGCCTTACTCCTTTGTGTATTCATGCGTTTTTCTTGCTTGATTTCATGAATCTTGGGACCTAATTAGAAACCAACAAACACAGCTCGGGAATAAAGCCTAGGGGAATAAAGCCCACTTTCAAAACAGCTCGGGAATAAAGCCCAGGGGAATAAAGCCCTCTCTCAACGCAATTCGGGAAAAGCCCAAAGGTCAAAGTATCTCAGCACAACAGGCAAGTCAAGTGGCAGCTGGCGAGCCGGGTAAGTAAAAATGCATTGCACGTACCTTGATAGGATTTTCATTGTCACACATTACACAAGTCCCATCAAAGTGGGGGCGACAGTAGGCACTGTATTTTTTGCACATAAGTCCCTATGATGAGTCTCATTTGGAGACACTACCTTTTAAGTCAAGGAAGTCGCGGGAAACAGCCGTCGGGATGGGAAATTCAGAATAAGTATGTCATCAGATTCATTTCACAAGTTCACTGTTTTCATTCGTGCTGCGTTCGCAACCACGTTCGAACGTTAAGCAGATTGCAGGCGTTCGTGTAGCATTCGAATCGGCGTTCGAACGGTGTCGGTATTTCTGGTTTTGCTGCTAGCCTCACACCCAAGCCCAATTAGCCCACCAAAGCCCATAACACACATCTAAATTAATTAAATACATATTTAACACATGACAAAATTAAATAAAATCTAAAAATCATATACCAAAATTAAACAAATATCATGCCTAAACAAAACAAATTAAATATATAACCTTCATAACAAACCAAATCTTGTCTCCAACCAATCTTTGGTTTTCCTTGTTTAACACTAAATCAAATCCTCATTTAATGCAAAAATCCCTTCCTTGTCAAGCAAAGATTCACCCATCCCATTTGCCTATAAAAACAAAGCTATTCCAACCCTTGAACCCCCCGAACTCTCACGCATATACAACAAAGAAAAAGCCTCTCCATTCACGCATAATACACTCAAGAAGCAACAAAGAATTTTCTCTCCTCATCTTCCCTCCATAACCGAAAATCACAGCCCCTAAAACATCCATTGTATTACTGAAAATCACTACCTAAAACAATCACTGTTTGACCAAAAAATTACCTCTGGAACACCCCCAAACTATCAAAATTCGCCCCTAAACAGCAGCCATTAGCATCACCAAAACAGCAGCCCCAAATACCCCAAAACAGTGGCCTAAAATACTTGAAACAGTGACCAGAAAATGTCACCGAAAGAGCAGCGAAATACAGTAAAAACAACAGCAAAATAGGGAGAACGAGGACTCAAAACAGTGAGAAAACGAACAAGAGCAGTGAACCAGTGAACCAGAGGAGTTGCGGAGCGTTAGCCCTTCCGACGATCGTGTACCGTACATCCTGTTGGTTACTATAATTAGTCCCAAGGAAAGATTAAGCATATGAAATACAACAAAATGAATATATATAATAAACTTGAAACATGGCGGAATCATACTTACAAAGCTTTGTGATGAAAAGATGAACAAAGGTTGAAGCTCCAAGATCCTTGAAGTTTCGGCCAAGAGGAGAAAAGAGTTGAAAGCTCCAAGCTTTGTGTATTCCAAGCTCCAAGGTGGTTTCCCTATCACCTCCTTTGATTCCTTGCTTGTGCTAGCAAAAAGGAGAATGAGAAAACAATTTTCTGCCTTGTATGTGCAGCTCACGGCGTGAGCAAGAGAGAAAGAAGAGAGAGAGTGTTTCACTTTTAATTTTGTTCCCTTTGCATGCCAAAAAACCGTGAGAGACAAAGGAAATGAAAAGTGATATGATATCTAATGCAAAAGAATTTTTTAATGCAAAAAATCTTCAAAACCATGCATGGCTTTCCCTCCAAAATGAAATCCATCATTTGCCATCATTACCACACTTTGAGATTAGAGACAATGTATCATCCCTCAAAGGTGACTAGATACATCCACCATCTATTCGTATTAAGTAATGAGATATCGCGATGTGATTTGCGGATATCACTCGATTCAAAATACGAATGTGTCCGCAAACACTTTCGGGCTCGGTTTCGTTAATTCCGATTTAACGAATTTCCGTCGCGACGTGAATTAAATAATTACGCCTTGCAAATTACTATTCAGTTCGCTAATGAATTAATTCTAAAT